>CAUYQV010161657.1:0-64184 GCA_963574575.1 Galagoides demidoff | reverse complement strand
AACATGGGGTACATTGTGCTGTTTCATATACAATTTGAAACACCTTCATCAAGCTGGTTAACATAACTTTCATATCATTCGGTTAATCATTGTATCAACACATTTATATTCTAGTTCTAGAAAAGTTCACTTGTACCCTTGTTAGGCAGATATATCGCTCCTAGAGAATCTGATGTGGCTGCTGCTCGTGTGAAAGAAGGTGGAGCTCAGATGCTGATGCAGTGATAGGGCGGGGTGCCTGTAAATACAGAGACTTCACTCATACACTTGCTGCTACATGGCCTGGTACTGGTCTGTGACCCATGGCCTGGCAGGGAGGGACTGCAGTCTTGATGTGAACCAGAATCCTGAAGTAACTCATGCATATTAGAATTTAAGGAAACTTTTCTATAAGTACAGGAGACTTACGCTATTTTAATGTTGTATAATCTAATGATCACACAACTACAGTGATGTATTTTATAAACATATTTATAAACATAATGAAAAAATTAGTTTAAAATTAGCTTGAAAACCATTTGGCACCCTGGGTGCAACTTAGAGTAGCTTAGTTAGATGAAGTTATACAAAATGTTTGCTAAAATGCTATTGGTAAAATTTTACCAAGGGTTTTCTTTCATTTCCTCCCTCATGCACAATAGATCTGAATGTCTGAATAATTTAATCATTCTGGAACAGTAAAACAGGCTTCCTGCTTTGAGGATAACTAAGGATTTTTTTAACTGGGTTGAAGCTTTTGGAAACACTGCAAGAAATTATATGTGAGAGAATATGTGACTTTATTAAACTACTAAGCTACCTTTAAGTTTCATCGGGAGGGTGGTTTTATAGGAAGTTATTATTCATTCTAGCTAGAGCAGAAAACGGGCTTGTCCTTAAACTTCTCATACGGTTTAGGTAGGGTACGTACAGGGACCACTCCTTTTTATTTTAAGGAAATTTATTTCCAGTGAAGGTGAAGGTATAAGCAACCAGGTCAAAATATATGATTTTGTTGGGTAGAGTTCATCTTGTGGTTCTCTCCCCTACACTAAACGGTGCCAACCCCCTACCCTGTGCCCATTCAGTGAGAGTGCCCCAATGCTCTCCCCCTATTTCAGTACCCCCCGAACTGGAATGGAAATGAGTTTTTCTCCTTTTTGGGCATGCATTGGATTGCCTACTGGCCTCATATTACTATTGAGTACATTGGATGTTAGCTTTTCCATTCTTATGGTAGTTTACCAAGAAGAATGTGTTTCAGCTTCATGCAGGATATTATAAAAGATGTGAAGTCATCATCTTTTTTTATGGATGAATAGTATTCCATGGTGTGCATGTACCACAGCCTCCTGATCTTTGATAAACCAAACAAGAACATGCACTGGGGGAAGGAATCCCTATTCAATAAATGGTGCTGGGAGAACTGGAGAACCACATGAGAAAGACTGAAACCAGACCTGCATCTGGCGCCACTAACAAAAATTGATTCAAGATGGATAAAAGCTTTAAATCTAAGGCATGAAAAAATGAAAATCCTCAAAGAAAGTAAGGGGAAAACACTTGAAGATATGGGCCTGGGGAAAGATTTGATGAAGCATTCTTCTGTGGCAATTGCAACAACAACAAAAATAAATAAATGGGACTTCATTAAACAGGAACCACTACTTTTTAAGGCTGTTGATAGAATCAAGTGAACAGTCTGTATGTTTGTCTAAAACATTTCCCTGTGTGTGAGCAGGAACAGCTTGCATGTTCATGTTGTAGGGAATTCAAAATAGGAAAGCAGACTGAGGAGCAGCAGTAACAAGTGTGGGTTACAACACGAAAAAATGGGGAAAGCTGCTGAAATAAATAATTCTGGTCATAGTGGAGTAAGAAGCATCGTGGATAATTCTTCCAAATTATAGAAAATGAGTATCCTGTATAGGATTACCTAAAGGGGGATTATGACCCAGCCCTTTTATTAAATCTCAACATTGACAAGTCTATTCCTAAATGATACTTTTCACTTTTTACTGATTTTCAAATATATGAGCGCACCTCCACACAGAAGCGAATACAATTTCCTGGAAGAGAAATTTTCAAAAAAGAACAGAAAGAGGTTTCAGCTCTAGTTTTGTAGAATTTGGTGCATTAGCTGTATGGTCACTGTGTTTTGACTATATTGCACATGCATCAAAACTGGTATTTCTTTGGGGGCACCTAGGAGATGAATTACTTCATTTGTCCAATGATTTTTCATTCCTAATATACTGATCATTCAACCTCTTTGACCTTGCTGTGCAAAACTGCAGCATTAAAGCTTTTAACTCTTTTAAAACTCTTAAATAAGAACAGAATCATTTTGAATTTGTAGTTCATAAGGAAAGCCCATATTGCAATCATAATTATTTCAAATTTATATTCCAAAAAATCACATTATTGGACATACCTTTGTTTTTAAATTTTTATATTTCTAGAGTATTTAAAAAGGGCTGCTTGCATCCCATATCGAAACCACATATTCCTTCTGCTCTTGACTGTGCGACTGTTGGAGTCTTTTCTGATTACAGCTGCGGAAGCAGGGATGGATGTGGCAGTAAAACAGACTGCTCTGGGTCTGATTGATTTTGTGCTTTACAACCCATTCTGGTTATCAGAAAGTATTGCAATTTTTTTCTCCTGCTATTTGGAAAGAATGTAATAGTCTAAAAGATTGCCTACCTTCTGAGGAAGTTTTTCTCTTGTCAAAGTAGAAACAATATTTTTATTAAACTGTCTGTAACTTTAGAGTGAATACTTCCAATACCTTTCTTTCTCCGTCTGCTGACCTGAAAGTGTGGGCATCACTCAGACATTACACTTAGCAGTATGATCCGGTGGGGCTATAAGACCAGGAGCAGGAGGCTCTACAATCAGGAGATCCCAGTTTTTTTTTTAGTTTCCTTATATTCATGTGTAAGGTAGCTAGAATTCCTCAGTATTGCACGTTAGTATGTATTTGTATAAATATTATTGTGTTTTACAATGAAATTTCTTAGCTATTCAAGAAAACTAATAGAAAAAAAACAGATGCATTTTTAACACTGTACTCTAGGCAAATTTCCCCAAAACCTGGAGATGAAAAAGAAATCAAATGTGGTGTGCACTAATATAATGTTATTTAGGAAACAAAATCCACCAAAATCTTCCAGCATAGAGAAGAATGTATAATTTAATAACCATTCTTAGAATAAAAAATATGATCCAAGGCTTACAGTGATTTGTCATAATAAAAAAAAACTAAATATGATGACAGAGGACAGTAACTATGATAGTTATTGAGAAGATGTCAAAAGTTGTATTATTGAATTCAGTTTCTAATATTTTGCTGAGGATTTTTGCATCTGTGTTTATGAGAAACCTTAGCCTGTGTCTTTTTCTTTTTTTGCTGTGGCTTTGTGTGTTTTGGTATCAGGGTGATCAGGCCTCATGGAGTGAAACTGGGTTTATTTCCTCCTCCTTAATGATTTGTGTAGGATTGGTATCTGTTCTTCAAAAGTTTGGTAGAATTCAGCAGAAAAGACACTGGTCTGGGGCTTTTCCTTGATGGGAGACTTGTTACTGCTTTCATCTCATTATTTGTTATTGTAGAGTTTTAACTCAAGACTACTTTCTATTGCACATTTGTGGATTGTCTAGAGCTTACTTCAAAAGAAAAGATTGAGGTTAGTTCATTACGTAGTTGCAGGAGCTGTAAGTCCAATTCATTGGTCTTGAGTTAGAATGCCGTGTGCTACTTATTAAAATGGCTTTTTGAACACTTGGCTATCCACTAAGGTGCGTTTTGGAGACTATCTATCTATCTATCTATCTATCTATCTATCTATCTATATATACATATATATATATATTTTTTTTCTTTTGCAGTTTTTGGCCGGGGTTGGGCTTGAACCTTCTACCTCTGGCATATGGGGCCGTCACCCTACTCTTTGAGCCACAGGCACTGCCCTTGGAGACCCTCTATTGTGATTAAAATTCTGTTGGTTTACTCAGATCTATGGAGTTTGTACTTGGTCCTGGAGTGAACATTGCGTTTAAATAAATAAGTACAAAGAAGTATGAAAACATTTAGAATGCACAATATTGTAGTGAAGGAAAGGGGCTGAAGAGCCACTGGATCTCGTTAGTAATCCAGAGTGGGTAAGCTCAATTTTAACACAATATTGATGATAAGAAAGATTAAAACAGATTTTAGAAGTAAAGTTTTTGGTGAATAGCTAAACACAGTTAATAAAAGTTTCTAATTCCTTGAGTCTAGGTGGTTAGGTTAATTCAAAATACAAAACAAGAAAGATGGAAAGATTCTGAAACAATTGAGGGGTATAATTTGCAAAAGAAATCCAGCTTGGTAAGTTATGCAGTGAAGAAACAGCTGGACTTGAGGTAAGAAATGTTCACTTTGGGCTTGGCACCCGTAGCACAGTGGTTATGGCACCAGCCACATACACCAAGGGCAGTGTTTTCAAACCCAGCCCGGGCTAGCTAACAACAATGACAACTACAACAAAGGCTAGCCAACATTATGGCAGGTGCCTGTAGTCCCAGCTATTTGGGAGGCTGAGGCAAGAGAATTGCTTGAGCCCAAGAATTTGAGGTTGCTGTGAGCTGTGACATTAAAGCACTCTATCAAGAGCAACATAGTGAGACTGTCTCAAAAAAAAAAAAAAGAAAGAAAGAAAGAAAGAAAAGAAAAGAAAAAAGAAAAGAAATGTTCACTCTAGCAGGAATTCCCAAAATTACATGGGTGGTTCTAGACACCTTTTCAGGGTATCTGTGAAATCAAAACTATTCTCATAATACTAGGAAGTCATGATTTGCCTTTTTCTGTTTTGGAATTTGTACTAATAATGCAAAAGCAACAATGAGCAGAATTACTGGGGCTTTAGCATAAGTTAAGCTGTTACTATACTAATAATCACTGTATGTGATTGCAGGTCAATTTTTTAAAAGCTGCTGCATTTAATAATGTCCTGGTAAAACAGTAAACACTATTATTTTTGTTAAATATGAACTCTCAATTGTA
Organism: Galagoides demidoff; assembly: GCA_963574575.1. Classification (NCBI taxonomy): domain Eukaryota; kingdom Metazoa; phylum Chordata; class Mammalia; order Primates; family Galagidae; genus Galagoides; species Galagoides demidoff. Next base: position 59,158 of record CAUYQV010161657.1, on the reverse strand, counting down.
CATATTTTTCACATTCTATGCAATGAAATGAGAAGACTATGTGAAACAAGTCTTGGGCATCCTGAAGTCTGATGGCTGTCTGAAGAAAAGGCAGTCTGGCTGTTGAGTTGCAAGCTGAACTAGCCACTTTTTTTTCCTGATCATTTCTTTCTTGAACAAAATGATTGGCAGGCAGGCTATGGTGATTCAGACTTGGATATTTAGTAAACATTTTCTTACGATTCAACAAAATGAGATTGTAATTTCAAGGGAAAGAACTCACTGAAAGTATTTTGAAAACTTATATCCATCTCCATCACCTGGACAGGTATTTTAATAATTTAAAAAGTGATGGAATGTGCCAACATTGGCCAAATCTGCATAATTTGTGAACGACATTTTTAAATGTCAGTGTATTAGTCACATGTTGCATGGATCACAGAACCATTGCTAGTGATAGATTGACCAATGAATCTGGATAAATAGATTACGGAAAGTTCATTGGTATGCGTTTAGATTCCACATTGCCCTTAACCTTGAAGAAACAACCACTTGTCACATTTGGATGTAATTTCAAAGAAGAGCGTTAACAATGATCTGAATAGGCTACTAAATGCCCCTTGCCTGTGTCAGGCACCTATCTGCATGAGGCTGAATTTTCTTCATATACCTTAACCAAACAACACACTGTGACAGATGGAATTCAGAAACAGGAGAATCCATCTCTTTCCTATTAAGCCAGACACTATGAAATTTACAATTATAGAAAACAACTAGTCTCTTCATAGTACACTTTTTGTTTTGGAAAATATAGTAATGTTGTACAAAATAAGTAATGAAATGTAACTATTTTTTACATTATCTCAATACATTAAATTATTATTATTATTTTTGAGACAGAGTCTCACTCTGTCATTCTCAGTACAGTGCTGAGGTGTCATAGCTCATAGCAACCTCAAACTCTTGGGCTCAATTGATTCTCTTGCCACGGCCTCCCAAGTAGCTGGGACTACAGGTGCCCACCATAATGCTTGGCTATTTTCAGAAACAGGGTCTCCCTGTTGTTCGGGCTGGTCTCAAACTCCTGAGCTCAGGTGATCCACCAGCCTTGGCCCTCCAGAGTGCTAGGATTACAGGCGTGATCCACTGTGCCTGGTCTAAAATAAATGTTTTGAAATGATTGCTAGTTTTTATTTTTTAAATAATATAAATATTAATCTATTTATATGTATTTAAAGTAATATATAAATGTAGCCTGCCTACCCCAACAAAAACTAAAGGTTTCTCAATAGGTTTTTAAGAGTATAATGGGCCCAAAGATCAAAACTTGGAGAATTACTGACCTACATATGTAATTATGGGATTTATCATTTTGGAATTTTGTTTGATATTTTGAAAGTTGTGCCCTATTTTGAGGAAGGTGGTATGGAACGAGAAGTAGGGCTTTGAACAGTCTGGCCTAGGATGTAGAGGAATGAGTGAAAGAAGCCAAATTTTCAATAATACAGGATGTAAAAGAGTCTGTGCCACTGGGTTTGGAGGCTCGAGTAACGAGGAGAGAGCAGGCCTTGAGAAGAAGCCATTGCGTTTGCTGAGAAAGAGGTTGACATAAACCTCAGCACCATTGCAGTGACAGTCTCACCCAATCACTTCTCCCTGCCTGCCTAAGTCTTCCACCATATCTTTTGGAATTAATGGACCATCACCAGCAACATTCCCTAAATCTTAAACCTTTTTCCTGAACGGAACTTCCCCCGCTCACTCGTTCTGACTTCATCTTAGCACATTTTCCTTATATGTTTCATCTTCTGGTGTAGACATTTTGGTGGGGGTGGAGGATGGGACCTAGTAGAAGACCAAGAACGTTGTGGTGATAAAGGTCTTAAATGATATCTTTCTTTCCCAGAAATTAGTATGCATTTTTCTACTTTATAATTATAAATAATACAAAATTTTCAGCTGAGTTGCTGAGATTTTTCGTTACTTTTTCCATATTAATAACATTGATTTTTCAAAAAAGAGAATAATTTCAGACACTAATTTGGACGATACCACATGATATCTTAATACTAAGATGCTAAATTAACAGTGAAATCTTTGTACTTTGTTCAATTAGATAAAATTCTATTTTATTTTGTTTGTTTTTTACTTCAGTCTATCTCTAATGGTCCATTGTCAACTTGTTTAAATAGGGTGCCAGCCTATTGAAGAAGAATTATTATGGCAGTGCCCATAGGTCAGTGAGTAGGACGCTGGCCACATACACTGGAGCTGGCGGGTTTGAACCTAGCCCAGGCCTGCCAAACAATGACAACTACAACCAAAAAAAAATAGTTGGACGTTGTGGCGATGCCTGTAGTCCCAGCTACTTGGGAGGCTGAGACAAGAGAATCGCTTAAGCCCAAGAGTCTGAGGTTGCTGTGAGCTATGATGCCACAGCACTCTGTCTGGGGCGACAGCTTGAGACTCTGTCTTTAAAAAAAAAAAAGAGAGAAGAGATATTATATCATAATGATGCAGATCCCAGCTTCTGGCACCAAATATCTTGGGCTCAAATCCAGGCTCTGTCACTTTCTATCCTTAGGAAAATCACTAATATATGCACTATTTGAACTTGGCCATCTGTAAAATAGGAATGATAATAACAATCATTATTCTTATGCTAGTAAGAATATCCACACCATGGGTTGGAGAATCAAGTTAATTAATTTTCCAGAGGAAGTTAATGAATCATCTAGCTTATGACAAGTACATAGCAGAAGAAAGGGATTATTATTATTAATCCTTAATGTGTCCTGAACACATTCCAGTCCTAGGCACTGAGCAAGTATGTAGCATGTACAGATTCATTTCATTTTAACAACTGCTCTATAAGATAGGTGGCATTATTATACCTATTTTCTGATAAGAATTCATGAGGCATAGGGAAGTTAGGAAATTTGCACTCTCAGAACTAGCAACTAATTGCAGGGAATTTGAACCTGAACCTATCAGAATGCACTGAGGTCCCTCAGAGGACAAGCATAGGGAGATACAGATCCATAGGATGTGATTCCTGGGCCCTTGGAATCTACGGTCTCAGAAAGGCAGGAGGGAACAATTAGTCTTAAAATACTGCTCCAGTGCAGTGTGTAAACATGAGAGGGAGGAGGAGTGACAATCACCATCCTGTGCTGTAGCTCACAGACTCCTGTGCCATCAGAACAGACCCTGTCATGTCTCTCTTCATTAAGGACAAAAATTGACGCTTAGAGAGGTTCAATGGCTTTTATGATGAGTTCTTGGAAGAGCCTGGGCTAGAATCTTTGTCTCCTTGGTTTGCAAGTCCATGGTATATTTATTTTACTTTTTGTCTTTTATGATAGGCATTATAGTAAGTGGAATGTTGGCCCCCAGCAGTCAGAAACAAATTGCTGGAATCTGTAAATGTCACGTACGTGGAAAACATTCTTTGCATGTAATTAATTTAAGGATCTTGAGATAAGAAAATTATCCTAAATTATCTGGGTAGGCCATAAAATGCAAAGCCATGAATTATTTTTTTTTCACACAGCTTCATGTTCTTTTATTATTATTATTAAATCATAAATACCTAGATAACGTATACATTAATGCATGTATGGGGTACAATGTGCTTCAGGACTCTTATGAATCCAATTTACAATCAGTCACACTTTCCTGAGAGAGAACCTTGAACTATGAGAGAATAAATTTCTGTTGTTTAAAACACCAAATATGTGGTAATTTGAGATAGCATCAGTAGTAGACTGACCGGAGACCCTCTGTAGCTAGGTAGGTGGGCCCCTGGCCTGCAGTCACCCCCGTGCTCCTCCAGAGAACCCACTTGGGAGGCTGAGACCAGAGAATCGCTTAAGCCCAAGAGTCTGAACACTCAGACTCTTGAGTGTTCTGTCGGAACACTCACTCCCTGCTAGTCTTGCATGCCGCCATTTGCCAGACTCCAGTTCTGTTCTCTTTGCAACTCGATGTTGTGTTACCTGGCTCACTCTCTTTATCCTCTTTTGCCATCACTCTTAGCAATTACAACATCCACTTATCTACTCAGTATTCTGGCCTCCATGAATACCCTGGATTACATCCTTTGGCTTACTCCTGTGAGTCCTAGCCCTCATGCTCAATCATCAATTTGTTCTAAAACATACATGAACATTCAGTAATTTCTCCCTTCCAGTAAAAGCAAAAACCTTTCGCCTCATATCCCATTCTGGTGCCTGCCCTGGTTCTTTGCTCCCATCATAGCAAATATTTGCAAGAAATTGTCTGTCCATTGCCTTGATTCCGGCTCTCTTTTGTGCTTGCATTCTGCTGAAGCAGCTCTGACCCAGGGCTTTAGAGCCTCTCACGTCACTTCTCATGCTCAGTTGTTCTTCCTCATCTAAGCTGACCTCAGTAGAATTTGGCATAATAGGTTCCTTTCTTACACTTGGGTCTCTTTCCTGTCTTGATTTCCGGGACACTCCATTTTCCTGGTTTTCTTTTTCACTTGACTGATGGATGATTTCTCATTCTTCTTGCTGGTTATTCTTCTTTTCCTAAATCTTTCCACTCTTACCTGTCTTTTATCTTTAGGTTATTTTATCCAGTGCCATGACTTTACTCTCTGTATCAGTCACTCTCAGACATCAACAGCCTCCACTTTCCCTGACATTACAGTTATTTTATCTAACTGTATGTAAGCTTCATATGAATTTCTCAGTGGCATGTCAGTCACAAGCAGGTCCAAGATAGAACTTCTAATTTTCAGCCCCCACCACACCAGACACGATGCCTCCACAGGCTTGACTGTCTCGGTGAATGGCGTGCCTCATTGCTAAAGCCCAGGCTTCAGAGTTATCCTTCCTCATCTGTGTATCCTATCCTCTTCTTCCAAACAACACCAAGTCTTTTGACCTGTGATTCCACCCCTATCCCTTATGTGATTGATGACTTGTTGTAACTTCCTCCACACCCCCATGGTCCAGTCCCCTAACGCCTGTTGCCCAGACTGTTAGAAGCCTTTTAACTAGGCTCCCTGCTTTCACTCTCGCCCCTGCCCAGTGATCCCATTCTCCATATAAGAGCCACTGTGATTGTTTAAAATGCAAAAAGACTCATTTCTCCCATGTTTAAAATTCCCCAGTGGCATCCCATTCTACATGTATGATAAAATCCAAACCTATTCCCGTGGCCTGGGATCTAGCCCTTCCCTACATCTCTGACATTTGGTTCCCCTCAGTCACTGATCTAAACACATTGATGTCCCTGTTTTTTCAACAGCAGCGAGCTTCTTCCGTCCTCATGACTTTGCACTTCAGCTCCTCCGAACCTGCTAACCTCTCATCTTTTCATAGCTGGCTCTTTTTCATCATTGGGGTCTCCAAATGTTGGCTCCTAGGGAAGGATTTTCATGCTCACCTTATCTAAAATAACCAATCTGTGGAAAATAATTTTGCTCAATCCAATTTGACAAACTCCTTTTTTTAAATTTGCCAAAACCTATATAAATTCATATAGTTTAGATATATTTGGCAAATTCAGAAGGCTTCCTATTGAGAATAGATCACTCAGAAGTCCTATTTCTGATTGTTTTATTAAGGCACTGATTATGAACAAATTGACGTAGAGCTGTACAAAACAGTGGGCACCAGTTTCTGACCTCTACTCTCTTTTTTCTCCTCTATAACTAAATAAATCATATTTTTCAGTAGTTTTTACACTCTTGCTCCGGATCTATTGATTCTGAGCTTTATAATCAGAGAAACTTGTATGGTTTGTTCACTTGTTGCTTCAAAGTTTGGAACAGGTGCTCAAAGGTACTGGTTAAATGGAGGAATGAAGAGACGGGTATCAAGAGAAACTAGATTTGAAATCATTGAAGAAGGAGTCCACAATGTGCCATTGAAAGCCATAAACAGCTACCATCTCATTTTATTGAGATGTAAAAAAAAAGGAGGTTAGGAACTAGGAGGTGAGAAAGGTAAGAAAGTGGAAGTTTTTGTTTATTTAAATGAAGGAGATTCATGTGTTAGAATGTGAAATTAAAGGGGAAAACGAAAAGAACCATGAATGAATTTGTCATGTCTACAACTGGAAAGTTACATCAACTAATGAGTAAAAACCTGTTCTTTATAGCTGTTTTGAATTCTAGATTGTTTCTCAGTTTATTTTAAAAACTATTTAAAAAGTGGATTTAAAACCTTCACCCATAATAATTCGTGAAACAATATGCAGTTATTTGGTACTTGGTACTGATTTTATCTGTTACATAAATGCTTAATTGCATTTAAACTTTGCTAAAGTCGTAAATTTGTTTTTTAGGACACAAGTGATTAGAAAATAATATTACAAATAAATGTGAAACACCAGGATGATGAAATTAATGGGGAGGGAAATGAGGGTGTATAAAAGCTGAAAAAGCATTTCCTATGTAGTGCTTGTCCCAGGAGATTAGATTAACTAGCAATATGCGAATTCTTGGTGATACAGATTAATATCCCACTCACTATGCATTTGTATAGATAACTAACATCTGAAGAATTTGTTATAAATTATACTGCACAACACTTTAAAAGTCATTAAATTAATATTCAAAAAACATTTATTTTACAATCTAAAAAAAGCGAGAAAATATGCAAATATAAGGGATTAATTCAGTATCAGCACATCCCAGCTAGGAAAATACATTAATTTCTTCTTTTATTTAAATATGGTATCTTCATAGTGCCTATACTGGCCTTTGGATAATTAAAGGAGTTATTAAATGTGATACTATTAAAATTTATTGGAAGGAACAGAATGCAAAGAGGAAGTAGAATTAAAATTCATTGTAACATGTATGCAGTAAAAACTGGTTGAGAACTTATTCTTAAAACGGTTTATCTATCTATTCATATACCTAATTATAATTTAATGCCAAAGGATACATAGTTTCAGGCACAAAGTAGCTCTAAACTAACAGAGTACTAATGAATTACCTGTTACAGTAACATAACCTGTGACTAGCTTGAGAATTGTAATGCACAAAAATGCAAATTCACACTGATGATTTTCTTTAAATCACATATACAGTATAAAATCATCTGTATATCCATGGTTGAGATGATTTAATAGTTTTTCATCTGTCTTATCCACTGTCTACATTTGAGGATATCGGTGGTCTTAAATTGTAATCGACACAAATTTTGTATCTTAAAATGTATATATATTGAAAATAATTAAAAATCTGAAACAAGTCATAAAATATCTGTTCATGCTGGAGCGGTTATATTACAGTTATTTCATGATCATTACCTTTTATAGTCAGATTTGTCTTTAAATCAAGAATAGTCTAGTAATGTTAAGGGTCCTCCATAACAAAAAGCTACCTATACATGAATTTTCATGGAGTTTACAATTTTTCAAATTTAATTTTAAATCAGTAGTGTTGGATTTTTATCTCTGGCAGTCAGTTTCACTTAAATTTAAATGCTTAAGTGTTAGTAATCATTTGTGTGTATAATAAAATGTCTCTAAAGGGAATGTGGGCCGGAAAAAATTGAAATAAAATTTCTGGTCTTAGGTATTTTGTCATAAGTTATCACAGAATGTTAATGTTGATAACTGAAATATATGCAGATAAAGTTTATGCATTATCATTTCTGTTTTTAGTGAGGTAAGATATAAATTATTTCATATGTAGATAAATTAATTTTTCTTTAGGAAGAATTATGTGTTTTACTGAAACAGTATTTCTAATGTGGTCTTGTATTTAATCTACCACTGAGGCAATAAAAGGAGGGCTGAAAATTCTTCTTTCTTGATAGACTTTATCTGATATCAATAAAAAGAGTATATTGAAATTTTCAATGAAAAACACAAAAAAGGAAATTATTTTCTCATCCATTTCTTAAGTTCCTTAGGCCATACTGACAAATGTGTATTTATTTTCAAGTTATGTTACACCATTTAACACTTGAATAGAAAGCTATTACTTATGTAGCTTGGGTAAGGGGTATTTCTTACATATTTACTTTGTAATGAATGGAACTGTATAGTTTCTCTTTAATAATTAAGATTCGATGAGTTAGTCCACCACCTAACCTAGCTTGGACTTACAAACAATGACATTATGTATTTATTACTGTTTTGCAGAGCAAGCAACAAATGTGTTATTTGACAATCATTTTGAAAATTTAAATTCTTACTAACATCATATTTTTAATTTCATAAATGGAAATATTCAACCTCTTGGTAAACAAGATATTAGATGAAAGTGATAGTTCTACAAATTCAAAGTTAGTACAAACAACTAGTTTTAATAAATTCAATTTTGAATTTTGGGAGTTTTACATTAAAAACTAGTAACAGAATTAAAAAATATATGGTTCCTAGATCATTCATTTTTGATATGTTTATATATTAAAATTTATGAACTCATTGGGACAAAAAAATTCGCAAAAATATATTTATTTCTAAGCATTGAGGAATTAAATGTATATAGAATAACAGTTTAGAGTTTTATTCATCAACTGGATTTAGGGAATGTTTATGATCACAAATATACAAAAATGTCTAACTAATATATATTTAGGTAATGACTTAAGCAGCATGGTTCCATATCAAATTTAAAACATACTAAAAGCAAAAATTAAAATTTCTTTTATTGCAATGAGTTAATAGTAGTGAAAAACTAGCAATAAATCATTTTTTAAAATCCATTCTGTGTTTCGATATTAAGGAAATAATCTGGATGTTGATACAGTCACGTGTCACTTAACCATAAGGATGTGTTCTGAGAAATGCATTATTAGGCAGGTTCATCGTTGTGTGAACGTCATAGAGTGTCTTACCCAAATCTAGATGGTCTAGCCTGCTGTGCTCCTAGGCCACACGGTAGAAGGTTACTGCTCCTAGGCTACCAAACTGTACATGTGACTGCATTGGATCCTGCAGGCAGTTGTAACACAAAGTTAAGTATTTGTGTATGTAAACAAATCTCATCATAGAAAAAGAACAGTGAAAAATTAAGTATAACATTTACCAAAAGGTACACTTGTAAGGGCACTTCCCTGAGTGGAGCTTGGAAGACGGGAAGTTGCTGCCTGCACAAAAATATTTTCTCTCTTCATATCCTTACATTATAAACTTTTTAATATTGAATTTATTTTACCTTTTATTTATTAAACTTTTTATTAAAAGTGAAAGACACAAGCACATAAGCGCAGGCCCATACAGGGTCAGGATCATGAATATTGCTGTCTTTAATCTCCACGTCATGCCCCTCTGGGAGGTCTTTAGGGACAGTAGCACTGAGGGAACTGTCATCTTCGATGATAGCAAAGCTATCCTGGAATACGCCCTGAAGGGCCTAAGGCTGTTTTACAGTTAGCATTATTTTAATAAGTAAAAAGAATAGGATATAAAAGAAAGAGTGTGTAGTACAATAAATACCTCAACTATTGGTCACTTATTATCATTGTCAAGTACTGTGTACTGCAGATACAGTTATACTTTTGTAATTGGGTCATGATGAGATTTACAAAAATCAAGAAATGTGAAATCCACACAGATAAAAATAAATGAAGCCCTTCCAGAAATACCAAGAAGCCAAGCAAATTGATACTTGCACGAGTGGATCAGAAAGGACACTTCGACTCTGTTTCCTGGAAGTGAAGTAACGGATCCTAACATAGTCTGTCTCAAAATGTTCCTAGTGACTCTCACACACTTGGCAATGCATAGACTTACTTACATCAGCATCACCACAAACATATGAGTAATAGATTGCACTATGGTTTTATGATGGGTGTAACCTCCGTAGGTATAGAAATGTTTCAGCAGTAGGAATTTGTCACCTCTGTTGTAATTTTGTGGGAACAATGTCTTACATGTGGTCTGTTGTTCATCAAAGCATCATTATACAGCACGTATTTGAGAACACACGGACTGTCCTTCAGAGGGTAGTAAAATCAATCCACAGTCATGAACACTGAAATTTTAATTCATGCAATAATAGGGAACAGTTTAAAATATTCACTGTAATATAAGTCATAAAACTTTATCAGTTTTTTATTATTTTTTCTTAAGGAATAACACTAAATCAGAGAAAATAAAGTCTAAAATAAAATAACTGTAGACAGTTCAGGAATTTATTTTTTAATCACACATGTAGTGATCAAAATTAGTTTGCTATCAATACCATAGAGCAGGCATAAAAGAGTAAGAACAATATTTGGAAGTATTGACTTATTTTTATCTTGAACATATACTCTTATACATTAAATAATAAGATGCTCTTTTTAATATTATTTTCACAAAATACATTAATTTGTAGAAGACAGACGTTTAGCTACTGAAAGATAGACCCCATAAATTCCCAAATCATTGTTATAAAGTAATTGAATTTAAGTGTATAAAGAAACATTTTATTTTTGATTTTTTAAAAATTACTTTTTTAAGGATCAGTTAGAGTTGGCAGAAATCAGGTGGCATTTGCATCAGAAATCATTTGCATTGCTGAGTCAGCCACGTGCAGCCTCTATTCCACTGATGATGACCAGGCAAGCGTCAGTTCCATGAACATGTCTGTAGAGCAGTCCTCAGAAACCGCTGGGGACACATCAGAATGCCTGTGACACTGGGTACCTTTGGATCTATCCTTTTTATTTTGAAAACAATTCAGTAATCTGCAAACATTTTTATTTAACTCATTAGTAAATAAAATTGGGACCTACCTTATGATTTATAGTCACACACAAGCTGCTGAGAAAAAAAAAAAGAGCCTAATTTATGGAGAAAATATAACCTTAGCTTCATTAGCATTTTAGTTAAAGCTACAAAGTTCAGGCTGACTTTTCACACTCCCATGGACCTGGGAAGGCAGAGTGTGTGGCTGAGAGTGCAGCTGTGGGGGCAGGTAGGCAGAGTGGATTGCTTACTGAATGACTCTGCAAGAACAGAGAGAGTGTTAAACAAAACATATTTGCAATCACAATGTTTTAAAAACTGACCAAATTGAACGAATCGCCTCGGCTGCTTGTTAAATATAGATCCCTGCACTGAGACAAAACTACGGAGTTAGAATTCCCGGTGCAGGGGCTGAAAATCTGTGTGTTTCCCGCATGCAACCCAGATGATGGGGACAGTGGGGGAAACTTGGCAGAGCTGCTAATCTCATTTGAAGACTTTGGATTCTTCAGCTATCATTTGGATTCTTTCACATCTTTCTGGAATGACTAGTGTATAGTGTGTCCCCTCTGTGGGTACCAGAGACACATAGGCAACAGGAGACCTGCCTGGGTAACAATCCAGAGTTTGTAGTATAGTTCTCTGTCTTGCAACAGAGTTTCAGGGTCCTTTTAAAGCTGTTGCCTTTGATTACAGAGTAGGTAGATGCTCCTTGGTTCACACACTAAAGCCTAGAACCCGACATGAGTCAGAATCAGACCAGCATCAGCAGACATGATACTGTGTTCTTACCCGTCTGTACTCTTTATGAAATGTTGTTTGTGGGGGAGAGGAGGGGAGACACTGTGGCATATTCATGACTCAGTTCTGTCTCTTTACTAACTTTTTGCACCTCTGCTTTTATTATTTCATTTTATTTTTCTACTGTTCTTCCATCTCTTTTTATGATATTCTCAAACAGTGGTTGATTACTGAATTATTACATGGTCTTTTACAATCTAATTATGAGCAAGTATGAGACTAGGCCTATGGCAGGTAATTTTAATGACTATGTTTCATAATTAATCATATATTGATATCATTCAGTATCGATATTTAAGCTGATTATAAAACATCATTGCCAGTGTATCCCAGGTGTTTAGTGCAGCTTGACACCATCAGTTTGAAATACTATTTTGGCTTGCTGATTCCTTCAACCTCCCAGTATTAGATTTTCTCTCTTACATTTGTGGATTAATTTTTATTGGTTCTTTCTGTGGAGAAATTGATTTAGGTCCATAATTTACTTAAGTGAGAAATAAAATATCCCACAGTGAGGTTTTTGAAGAGAAGATGATAAGAACAACAGAATATAATTGATAATGTGGAATTTATTTTCATCATATGATAGTATTCATGATTTTCCAACGGCTTATCAAGGTGTAATAATTTATGGATAGTTTGATAATAAAATACTTTACTTTTTTTTTTAGTTTGAACATGCTAGGAGGTCTGAGGATTGTCAGGTGGGAATCTCACCTTTCTTTGTAGCAACTAGTGTGTATGGTCTCCTGATTTTTCTTTCCTGGGGGAGTGATAGAGTCTCAGTTTGTCACCGTTGGTAGAGTTCTGTGGCCTCATAGCTCATAGCAACCTCAAACTCTTGGGTGCAAGTGATGCTCTTGTGTCACCCTCCCCAGTAGACAGGCCTACAAGCTCCCACCACAATGCCTGGCTATTTTTAGAGGCGGGGGTCCTCTGGCTTAGGCTGGTCTCAAACGTGTGAGCTCAAGTGATCCACCCTCTTCGCCTCCCAGAGAGCTAGGATTACAGGCATGAGCCACCATGCCTGGCCTTCCTGGTTGTCATTCTACCATAAAAAAAGATGAAAAACTATGAAAAATGTAGTAGGTGGTAAATCAAGTATTTAATGTTATGATCTTTTATAAATAATTTCAGAATATGAAATACATTTCTCAGTGACACCTTTTTTCTATCATTAGGAGGTTAGGCATGATTATAGAATAAAATAAAGAAACTACCATGGATGGAATTTATTTTTGATTTTTAACCTTTAAGTAGAGTCTATGTTATGAGACATGAGTCTAGGTAATACATGTCTATAATATGTCTCCATATGTACTGACCATTGTTGTCCAGCTGTTATCCTTGGGAAGCTGAATTTGGTAAAGTAAGATGAGCATTCTGATTTAGAGCCTGAGATTAGTTTTGATGTATTAAGCTCACTTAGTGTCTGAAGCACGTGGACGAAGAGTGTTAACATGAATACTGAGCATTTTCATCTTTTACCTCTGCTTGTGTTACAGAAACCCTGGAAACTCTCATCAGACAAGCAGAAAATTACACCAGCATACTTTTTTGCAATACCTACAGGAACATGGCCTTGGAGGCTGCTGTTTCAATCCAAGAGTTCTTCACTGACGTGGGGCTCTATTTATTTGGCGCAGATGTTAATCACGAAGAATTTGTAAACAGATTTTTTGACAGTCTTTTTCCTCTGGTCTACAACCATCTCATTAATCCTGGTGTGACTGACAGCTCTCTGGAATACTCAGAATGTATCCGGATGGCCCGCCGGGACATTAGCCCATTTGGTAATATTCCCAAGAGAATAATAGGGCTAATGGGGAGGTCGCTGCTGCCCAGCCGCACGTTTCTACAGGCACTCAATCTGGGCATCGAAGTGATCAACACCACAGACTACGTTCACTTCTCCAAAGAGTGCAGCAGAGCCCTCCTCAGGATGCAGTACTGCCCTCACTGCCAGGGCCTGACGCGCAGCAAGCCTTGCATGGGATACTGCCTGAACGTTGCCAGAGGCTGCCTGGCGCACATGGCAGAGCTGAACCCACACTGGCATGCGTACATCCGGTCACTGGAAGAGCTGTCGGATGCAATGCATGGCACATACGACGTTGAACATGTGCTCTTGAACTTCCACTTGCTTGTTAATGACGCTGTGATACAGGCCCATCTCAATGGACAAAAGTTATCAGAACAGGCAAGTAGTCACTCCATGTTTCCTGTGTAATTTCTTAGAACACAAAGATTACCAATGATATATATATATATATCCCACAGTAGCGTCTTTGAAGATAAGATGATAAGAACAACAGAATATAATTGATAATGTGGCACGATGTGGTATATAAACATGTATGTGTATGTGTGTGGGAATATGCATATATACATATATATATATCAACTTTGTTGATTTTTAGCACATCCTTATGTACTTTAAATTTATGGCAGCTTAATAAGTTTATACTTTAAGAAACCGTGGGAGAATGCATGAGTTGACATAGTTCATTAAGGTAGTGTTCTTCTTTGTATCTTACATCAAAACGTGAATTGACTAAAATATCACTTTTTGCCTTGGGTAGGAACTTTCTCAAAGGATGACCTTAGTGTGGTGGCAAGAGCTCAGGTTTAAAATCTGGAATGGAAGAGATTTGAATCTGCCATGGGACAATAATTAGATACATGAAATTATGCAAGTCCCATTAGCCTCTTTGAACCTCAATTTCCTCATTGACAAAACAGAAATAGTAATATATCACTTTCCAAGTATTATTTTTTGGGAGGATAGGTGATATATATATATATACTACCTAGTATGGTATCTGCTACTTAAAAAAATGGGTCATTATTGTTAGAATTTCAAGGATATTCTTCTGTAAAATGGAAAATTCCCATCGTGTACATTAAGGTAAGATGATAGCTTGGTGTTCCAAAGTTTCTTCAGAGACTCCCCAGAATCTGTCACCATGATGGCGTGATGATTTTCAATATTTGATGTATACATGGTCAGGGTGTTTTTTTCTTAGTACAGTAAGGAGTTTTTGTTACAAAAATTAAAAGATGTGAGAATTTATTATTCTTCCCGTCTTCTGCAGAGCCATATTTTAAATATTCACAGGCTGCCTTACTAACAGCCCTCCATACAGTGGAAATTAATATGCTGCTAATGGTTCTACTGTATCGTTCTTCTGAAATAAAATTATACTTCCCAGTGCCAACAAAATATTATACATCTCCCTACCCTGGCACTAATTTATTGAATTAATAAACATTCTCATTATTAATTTATATGTCGATTCCTTTGATTAATTACTGATAGAGATTGAATCTGAAAAGCTTTCCATCCAACCACTTTCTCCCCTTCTCTTCCTAAATTCAGGGTCTTTGTGAGGCTATATGATGCCTTTAAGAAAATTAGAAATGACACTGTCTTTATAGCACTATGATATGGGTAAAATCTGAGCTGGATTTGAACTCCCGCTCCCTGCACCAGTCATCTTGGTGTGCCTGGGCAAAGGGCAAGGTTCCAACTTAATACAGTGGTCCTGGTCTTTTTGTCCTTTCTCTTCCTTTTGTGAAAATAAGATATGGGCCAGAACCTCTGGAAGGGATGCAATAATCCAGCTCAAAAAAGATGCAAATGGCTACTGAGGTTTCCGGTATTTGATAGTTAGAAGAGTAAACATTTAGATCCAGGAAACAAAAAGTATTTTGGAGACCTGGAAAACATTTTTGTATCTCTAAAATCTGTCATGTAGAAAATCATCTTTTTTCCTATTTAATTAACTAATTAAATTACCTTTGAGACTGTCTCACTCTGTTGCCCTGGGTAGAGTGCCATGATATCATTGTTCACAGCAACCTCAAACTTTTAGGCTTGAACAATTCTCTTGGGTCAGCCTCCTGAGTAGCTGGGACTATAGGTGTGTACCCACTACCTCTGGCTAGTTTTCTTTTATTATTTTTATTTTTAGTAGATATGGGGGTTTTGCTTTTGCTCAGGCTGATTTCGAACTCCTGAGCTCATGTAATCCACCTGCATAGGCCTCTCAGAGTGCTAAGATTACAGGAGTGAGCCACTGTGCCCAACCTGCTTTTCTTATTTTAAAGAGTAAGATAAAACAGATTTGTAGTAGAAAAGCATGTTTTTAAATCCTGAATTTGCTACCCATTAGTCATGTGGGCTGGGAAAACTACTAATGACCTTTGAGGCTATTTATCCTGTGGGAAAAAGAAGGGAGCAGTGGTGTAAATGGGACAGTATTGGTCAGACTGTGATAGTGGTGGACACTTGGTACCTGGCAGCCTTGTTCTTTTGTGTCCTTCTGCTACGGCCACCCTGAGCAGACCTTCATGAAGCGGGTCACTTTACTATCTCAAAGTATTAGAATTAAGTTTGTGTTGTATGAATAAGTTTTACACTACACTTTACTCACATAAAACTCTTCAGTGGATTTTCAAAGAGCACTCTTTTTTTTAAGCAAATAATCTGATTTCATATAATAAACAGTCCTATGACTATCTTGAGAAACGTGAATTATTACTAATAAATTATAGATTCTTTTCTAAATAAAACAACTGAGATTCTCTTTTTTTACTTATGGGAACCGAAGAAAGTAGAAACTGACTTTTAAAATCCCTTGAAAATTGACCCATTAATATTTATTACTGCCAACTTCAAAGTGATTTATAAGCTCTTTATCAAGCTTTGATAACCAGTTCACACATCAGTGAATTTAACAAATTCAAAATAAATTACTGGAGAGTCAGCAAATAATGACTTTCCCACATTCCCAAAGCAATCTCTGAGATCTAGTACTTCCAAGTCTAGTCCTCACTAAATATCTATTTTCACTTTAAAAAGTATTCAGGGAGGTATCAGGTGTATAATACTTCTGGCTGAATTACAGCTGGAGAAAAAGAAGTTTAGTTTCCTAAGAAAAATCATAAGTATCCAATACATGTATTTGATAAATGTTTAAAGAAACAAAAAACAATTTACAAGACAGTATTTTTAATTTTATGAATATTCTGTGGATTACTTAAGAAAAAAAATAATAAAGTAGAAATATCCCAAAAAGGTTGGGGCTAAAAATACAGGTTCTAATGTAAGATGGATTCATGGATGTCTCTACCGGTTTCTAGCTGTGAGTTTGTGAATTTTCTTATTTTATCTCTCTTTCCTCCAGTTTCCCCTTTGGTCAGATAGGGCAGTACAATAATGACCTAGAATTCTAGTGAGAATAAAATGAACTTGAGCACTTAAAGTCTTATGCATGCTAAGTGTTTGAATCATTATGTTATATATAAGTAAATCACTGATTTCTGTGGTTTTTAATCTTATTTTAAAATTTTGGATTAATTTGAGGGTATATATAATTAGGTTACTTTGTTTGCTTTGTAAGGTACAATCCAACTTGTAGTTGAGTCCTTCACCCCCAAAGTGTACCATATACCCCGACATAGTACCTGTAAGGTGGGAACCCAACGAGCTCCCTCCCCCTCCTCCCTTGAATTTAATTGTGTTTTTCTCTCTGATGAGCCTGTAGTTACTAATCTGTTAGTTTGAATTTTAGTATTGAGTACATGGGATGCTTCTTTTTCCATTCTTGAGATACTTTCCGTAGGATAATGTTCTGGTCTTTAAAATGTTCTCTAAGCAAACACTTCTTTCTTAGCATGGAGGCAAAAAAAAAGTTTTAAACAATACTTTACTGTAAGCAAATAATTGCAAAGATTTTTATTAAATGAGAAAAAACTGGTATTTTCAGAAAATATTATGCTTCTCTAATGTATTAATGGTATAGATCGCCATCATATTAAATCATGTACTCATCATATAAATAAAAACTTAATATTTTTTGAGAATCCATATGCTGTTAATTATATTTCATATCTTACTTATTGTTGTAATTTGACACTTTAACGTATCAAAGGTATAAGAAGTAGGGTCTGGATTAATTTCAGTGTTTTCAACATCTTCTAAATGGAACAAAAGTTTCCAGGAAACTCAGATGAATATTGATTCTCTATAGTTTTGAAACAAAGAGGTATTTTTGTTAAGTCTATAATGGGGGATCAGAAGCACAGTTTCCAACAAGGAAGGTTTCATTCTGTTTTTGGAATAGACAATCTGTTTTTTACCTCTTTTACCTGCACAGTATTAGTAGAAATTCAGTTGGTTGCATTGAAATTACTTTAGAATTACTGTATAATTTAATTTATAAAAGCTATCTAAATTGAGTTTAAGGAAATCATACATGCTAATGTACTTTAATTAGTTGTTAAGAAAACCTATATCTCATTACATCATCTATGCACACCAACATCTATCTGAATCTTCATAAACTTATGGTAAATCTATTATGTATTTTTAGATGTTTCCACTATACTTTTATATAAAGCTTTAATAGAAAAAATAAAATAGTAGCCTGGTTCATTTAGGGCAAAGCACTAATTTTGTCCTACTTCTTCTTAATGTGTTATATATACATTTTCCTAAAATATTACTATGCATGAAATTTTGCAAAAATAAGGACTAGGGAACAAAAAGGTTAGAGCAGAATACTCAAATCTCAGTCTCCCAAGTAACCCAATTAAAGTACATTGCCATTGCAATTTTAGATATCTTAAATGTAATACATTCTATATAAACATAACATGTGAACTTGACAGAAGTCATGACCATTTCCTTGGTGTCAGTGTGAGAGGCTTTTGAGTGATTGTAGAGGTGGCAGTTTGAATAAGCAGTATGTAGCCAGGATACTTTGACAATCATAAAAAGACTAATATGCCCTTCTCCCTACAAAAATGACACCCACTGACACACAACCAGGTACAAAATAGTGCATGTAATTTCAGACACTTCATAGCTCCTGCAATGCCACAGGCCTGAGTCTAAGGACTCCTGGGCTAAAGAAAGTATATCCTCATTTTTAGGGTGAAATATTGTGATACCAGAGTTGTATCACAATTGTGTACTAAATCATGATAAGGAACTTGTTACTGGAGAAGTGGCCACATTAATCATGTAGTGGTTTCTCTTTTCAATGCCAGGCCCAATTATTTTTTTTTCCGGAGGTATGGAATGAGGTATTATCTGATTAGAGACAAGTCAAAGGGTAATTCTATTATGCACCGATTTTCAAATAAATATTACACTATGGTGAGATAGTTCTGTAATATTTTCAGCCTCGGATGGTAGGAATTTTCTTCACGTGCCTGATTTGGCCTGAATCCTTCCTGTTTGGGAAATTTGCCCCCTGCATGTGTGATTCATGGATAGGTGGTTGTGGTGGTTGGTAAATCCAATCTAGCCCTTTGATAACCTTTCCTGAGGTTAGAATGATTGACAGGGGTCAGAACCAATCCAGACTCATGGATGTCATAAGAGGCAAGTCCGAAATTCTTTAGGAACACATTATGTAACAAGCTTGAATCATTTTTGGATACATATTTCATGGGACTTAGACTATGTTGCATGATTAACTCATGATTTTATCTTTCTGAGAAGGATTGTGGTATGAATTTCTTGAGAATCAGTACACATAATTGTAACTCTTTGAAGGCTTGTGAAGCAGAATCTTGACCAAAGGTCTCCCAGAATAGTGGTCCTTTGCATTTGTGGACAGCTCAAGTTGTTGGAAAGTTCATTCTTATGGTGCATGAATATCTACATCTTTAACTGCCATCCCTGGTAGATTAGAAGACAATGTTTTGAAGACAGGGATTAAGTCCTAGAGACTAAGTCAGATATTTGAAGCCTGTTTTTCTGCCTCCTTTCCAGACAGCTTCTTTCCAGGCTACTGACTTCCATTTCATTCTGAAAATAAAAGGTAATAGAACTTACGTTCTTCCTCAATCAGTTTTTGTGTCAAGTATGCATATGCTTTTGTTAAGTTATTGAAGTCTCTCTGAGATAACAGAGTGTCTATCACAATATTATGAGCTTTTTGTCACCTAGGAATAAAAAGTTTTTAATAATACCCAGTGATTCTTTTGAGATTTTCTGAAATAATATTTCCTTGAATTTTATGTGTATAGCTCTTCAAAGGCATCACTGATATTTTCAGCTGCTTCAGAAATATTCTCTGCTACTTTGGTGGAGTAAATTCTCTCTAACTTAGAAACTGCATAAAATCTTGTATGTTGTTTATCGATTGTTATATTTTAAATATTTTTAATTGATATTATATTTATGGTATACAACACGATTTTTGATAGATGTATATATTGTAGAATGATTAAAACAGACTAATTAACATATAGATTGCCTCACATACTTTTTTCCTGTGGTGAGAACATTTAAAGTTTACTATTTTAGTAATTTCAAGCCTACAAAGTATTATTATTATTAAATATAGGCCAATGTAGCACAGTAGATCTGCAGAACTTATTCCTTTTATCTAATTGAAACTTCGTACCCTTTGGCCAACCTGTCCCAATTCCTCCTCCTGCCTGACTCGGGCCCCTGGCAACACCCATTTTACCCTTTGCTCCTATGCATTCAACATTTTTTACACATAAATGAGATTCCAGCGTTATTTGTCTTCTGTGCTGCACTTATTTTACTTATCATAACGCCCTCTAGATTCATACATGTTGTTGAAAATGAGAATGGTTTTCAAGGCTGGATAGAACTTCATTATGCATGTAAACTACATTTTCTCTCTCCATCTATCTGTTGATGGACACTTAGGATTATTCTGTATCTTGATTATTGTGAATAATTCTGCAACAGATACAAAGTGCAAATATTTCTTCCACATGTTGATTTTACTACCCCTGGATATGCACCCAGGAGGGGAATTGCCAGATCATATGGGAGTTCTAGTCTTGATTTTTGAGGAAACTTCCTATGTTTTTTCATCATAGCTGTACTAATTTATATTCCCATCAACAAGGGGGTCTCTTTTCTCCCGGTCTTTGCCACCCCTGCCATTTTGATAATATTAATTCTGGCCAGTATGAGATACTGTTTCATTGTGGTTTTAATTTACATTTCCCTGATGGTAATGATGTTAAACTTTTCAAAATGCCCCTCTTAGCCATTTGTATGTCTCTTTTGAGAAGTGTCTGTTTAGGTCCTCTGCCCATTTTAATTGGTTTTTTTTTTATTGTTGTTATTGAGCATTTGTGTTCTTTATGTATGTTTGATATTAACTCCTATCAGATGTATGGTTTGCAAATATTTTCTTCAGTTCCATAGGTTCTCTCTTCACTCTGTTGGTTGTTTCCTTAGTTGTGCAGAATCATTTCAGTTTGATGAACACTTGTTTGTCTAATTTTGTTTTTGTTGTCTGTATTTTGGGTTCATATCCTGAAAATCTTTGTCAAAATCTGTCAAGAATATTTATCCTTTCTTCTAGAAGCTTTGAGTTTCATGTCTTATGTTTAAGTATTTAATGCATTTTGCATTGATTTTTATATGTGGTATGAGATAAGGGCCTAATTTCTTCTGTGTGTAGATACTGTTTTCCCAGCACCATCATTAAAGGTACTGTCCTTTCCTCATTGTGTCTTTTTGGCAGCACTGTCAGAAATCAACTGACTGGAAATGCAATGTCAATGGATTTATTCCGGGCTCTTTATGATATTCTATTGATCTATGTGTCTGCTTTTATACTACTACTATGCTGTTTTGTTTACTATAACTTTGTAGTATATTTTGAAGTCAAGTAGTAGAATACCTCTACCTATGTTCTTGTTCCCAACAGTGCTT
The DNA here is from genome assembly GCA_963574575.1 of Galagoides demidoff. Lineage (NCBI taxonomy): Eukaryota > Metazoa > Chordata > Mammalia > Primates > Galagidae > Galagoides > Galagoides demidoff. The sequence continues at coordinate 37,992 of CAUYQV010161657.1, read as the reverse complement.
CAGCTATTTGAGGTCATTTGTGGATCCATTTGAACTTTAGGTATTTTTTTGAATTCCTATGAAAAATTTCATTGGACCTTTGATAGAGATTGCATTGAATCTATGTAGGGCTTTGTGTACAGTAGACATTTTAGTAATATTGACTCTTCTAATGCAAGAAGACAGGATAAATTTCCACTTATTTCCATACTCTTCAATTTTTTCCATTATTTTTATAATTTTCAGTGTATAGATTTTTTAACTCCTTTGTCAAATTTCTTTCTGTTTTTGCATTATCCCTTTTTTGGATAGTTTATTGTTAGTAAATAGAAATACTAATTTTTGTATGTTACTTTGTATTCCGTAAGTTTACTAAATTTATTTCTCACTTTTTGTCATGGAGTCTTTAGAGTTTCTACAAATAAGATTGTGTTATCTGCAAACAGATAATTTACATATAGATTTATGGTTCTTATATGCTCTTGATGAATTGACCCCTTTATCATTACACAATGTCCTCCTTTTTCTCTTTGTACAATTTTTGACTTGAAGTCCAGTTTGTCTGACAAAAGTCTGTGTATTCCCTCTCTCTTTTGGTTTCCATTTGCCTTGGAGACTTAACCTATCCTAGGAAGATCAGAGAAGTCTCCGTCTCTCAGTGCCTTCTTGGTGTGTCTGGCTGGCCTTGCCTACATATGAGGACAGATGTGAGAGGTGTGAAAAAGGCCTCGGAATGAAGTTTCTACTTTCTCTTCCATCTTCACCCTTAACAACCAAGGAAGAAATAATAGGAATTTTCAAAGTCTGCGTATTTCAGGAACGTGTGGCCTCTTTTGTCCCACTCCCATTTTCTTCCTACTGACTACTCACACCATGGCTGCGTTCACCAGAAGGGCTGACTGTGGACGTCTAACTCTTCAGCCACTATCTTTTGAGGCAGGTGTTACCTCCAACTTTTAATAACATGGGCCTGCTTCTTTGTCTACTCCATTTTCTGCCACTCACTGTCATCTTTTGGAGCTTGTTCTTTTGGAGATATAAACAGTGGTTGAAGTAGAAAACCAGGAGAAGTTTATGATGGTGTTAGGGTTAGGCTGTGTGTTGAACTCTCCAGTGACCTTTGGCTGCATTTGATTATATAGTGAAGCACAGTACATGTCGTAAGATTGAAAGAAGGTCCCACTTGAGTAAATCAGACCAATAGTAGATGTTTGATGCTGGGTATCACAACCGAGGATGGAGTTAAGCATTGCAATGTCACTTTAAAGTTTGGTCTGGAGATAGGAAACCTTTATCCCCCCAATTGGATAGAAAAGGACTCTAAAAACAATCTTTTCATATTCTAAAATAATATATAGTATAATTTCCCACAATAAAGTAGTAACTCTTAGTGAAAAATTATCTGATCTTGAAAAGAAGAAAAAACAATAGTGCCTTCTCTTTCAGTGATTTAGTAAGGCAAAAGGCAAACTACTTGAGTCATCTCTAGATTCCTTTATTTTTTTTTTAATTATTATTTTACTCATGATAGGAGCCACACTGTGATTTGTAAATTTAGTTGTTAATTTGAAGAAGATTATAAATAGCAAATAATATTTCTTCCCAAGAGTTATTGGGAAAACAAACCTAAGAGTTATTGTTTTATGTGAAAAATAATAATCATCTTATAAATCTAATGTTAGAATAATATTCAGTGTTTATTATTTCACAGACCATAGTGTTAATCTCTGGCATTCACTTTACAAGTAGTTTTATGGTGCTGGGTTTTTTCCCCCTCATTAAGAAATTGAACAAATCTTTGACAACTTATTTTTATACAGGTTAGAGTCATATTTTTTCTGTTTTTCAAATGTTATACTTTTTAAAAACATGTTGAGAGAAAAAAAAAGTCTCAGGAAAATGCATTGCTTATGATGGATGGAATTTTTTTTGCTGAGAAGTGTTAGCAACACAAATTCATTTAATCCTGCCCTCCAAGGAGGGGAGTAATTACTAAATCACAGAACTAATAAAAAGTTGAAAGTTACAAATAACTGCATGTCTGACTTTATCTAGTTTCTCATAAATGTTATCAGGATTCTTTGGCGTCAGTGAAGCTTTTGTCTATTAGTTTATTTCTCAGGGAGGGTGTCTCCAAGTGGTAGCCAGTGGGGTGCTTGTACTTTCAAGCTCTTCATCTTATAGTTTAGCAAGGAAAAAGTAGCACAAACTTATTTCCCATTGCTGAAATCTTATGAGGGTCTAGGGTAAATATCTGGGCTATTTTGGCAACTTTTCTGTAAGTTTTTTGTTATTGAATTGAAATGGGAACATCGTAGATTTTTATTTGAAAGTTTACTGTGTTTGAAATGAGTTGATGTCATAGTAATTTTTCCAGCCCCACTTTTGCAAAATAGAATTAAAATATATAATCTAATGGAAGAAGAGACTGAGTATAGCTGGGTTAAAAGCTGGAGCTAGTTTCTTTAGTTACGTAGGTAATGTATCTGTGCCAATAATCTGGTACTGCTGAGTTACAATAGGAAGAGATAATTGAGCAGGTGAATAAGGAATATGCTGCCAATGTATCAACTAAGAGTTAGACAGGATGTTCCAGAGGATGGATAAAGGACAAAAATGCATACACAGCCAACGGAGAAACACATGAGAACTAGAGGGTGTACTGTGACAATGAAGACCGATCCATAATGAAGATCTTCTAGTTAGTAATGTACAAAATGGCAGTAGACATGTAATAACAAATTAATATAAAAACATTATAGACATCAGACAAAAGTTGAAGATAAAAATATAGAAATAGAAAACTGAAAAAATTATAAAACTACTATGAATTCCCAAAGCATAATGGAATTACTGGATGCTTTGCTTTAGAATCAGGATTAAGATGTGATGTCTTATTGCACACTCTAAATTCATGTTGTGTGTGGAGACATTAATTAATACAATTTGACAACTCTTACAACTTATCAATTAAAAAGTAACTGAATACAAATGGGCAAACTGTTTAAATAAACATTCTCCAAGGAGGGCTGTACAAATGGCCAATAAGCATATGAAATTATGTTTTAACATTATTTGACATTAGGAACAATACAAATCAAAACCAAACCACAGTGAAATCTACCTTACGCACTGTAGGATGGCTATTTTAAAAATATATAGGGAGTAGCAAGTGATGGTGAAGCTGTGGAGAAATTTGAACATTCACATGTTGCTGGAGTGAGTGTCAAATGGTGCAGCCAAATTGGAAAACAGTCTGATGTTTCCTCAGAAAGTTAAATCTAGCATTAGCATAAGACCCAGCCCCTTCCATGTCAAGTTGTGCACTCAACATAATGTAATAGGTATGTCCACACAAAACCCTCAGTAGAAATGTCTATCTCAACCTATTCATAATAGCCCCAAAGTGGAAACAACTGAAATCTCTATCAATTGATGAACTGATAAATAAAATATTTCATACTCATACAAAGAAATATTTTTCAGCAATAATAAAGAATGATGTTCTGATACGTGCAACAATATGGTTGGAGCTAGAACCTGTGTGTTAAGAAATAAACTTGGGCACTTTAACTTTTTTTAAAAGAAGGTTATGTTAACCAGTTTGATGAGAGTATTTCAAAATGTATATGAAAACAGCGCACTGTACCACACAATTGCATTAATATACATAGTTTACTATAAGAAATTTAAAAAAAAAGAATTTAAGGAGGTTTATTCTGAGTTAAATTTGAAGAACATGACTCAGAGCCACACCCAAGAAGCCTTGAAAAAGTGGACTCGTGGTGGTGGAGCTACAGTTTGGTTTTATATATTGTAGGGAGACAGGAATTATAGGTGAAGTCATGAATTTATAAATGGAGAACATACATTGGTTTGGCCCAAAAGGTGGGAGATCTGGGAGTGGAGGCTTACAGGTCACAGGTGGGGTTAAAGATTGTTTAGGGTAGCTGACAATCGGCTGAAAGAGTTAGGCTTTGTCTAAAGACCAGGAGTCAGTGAAAAGGGTTATAATTGTAGAGAGTTTATTTGAACAGACGGAGACTCATGAATTGGGCAGTGTCTGACCTCGAGCAGCTGGGGCTCCACTGTAGGGGCGTATGGGGAACAAGACAAGGGAAATGTCAGATTACTAAAGAGGAACTGTATGGGGAAGTCCCTGGTCAAAGGCTCCCTGGCTATTTCTGACTGGTTAAGCTTAAGGTTTGTTTTTTTTTAGGTTGTGACTATTTACTTTGTATTGGGTTTTAGTTTGTTTACCTAGGAACCCAGAAGGCTGGTGCCTTCTCAGTCTGATGGCTTCCCAGTTAATTACTTTAACACATGGTTTTTGAAACAAGTCAGTCTCAAAAGAGTACATATTATGTGATTCTGTTTACATGAAATATCCAGAATAGTAAATCCATTGATACAGAAAGAAGATTAGTGGTTATCAGGGATCTGGGGGGTACAGGGGAATTGAAGGTTACTGCTAATGCAATATGGGGATTTGGGAGGTAATAAGAATATTGCAAAGTTGGGTAATGGTGATGGTCACACATCTTTGTGAATATAGTAAAATTCACCGAATTGCACATTTCAAAAGGGTTATTTTTTATGGTCTGTAAACCATAAAAACCATTTAATTATATAACAATTAAAGCTGTTATAAAAAGTTATAATGTATAATTTTGAAATTTGACTTGTGCATATAGAAAACAGGTACATTCTAGTAAATAATTTCTTTTTAAAGGTTTGCTCTTTTTGTCAGCACTTTTTTCTGGATGCTTTGGGGTCTCAGGGGAACAACGGGTCGTTTAATTTGTTGTCCACAATGACACACTAAATATGTTTTTGAAACATTTTATACTCAACATTACAAGGTCTTTCAGAGAAAAAAAAAAAACTCCATATATTAACCTTTTTGTTCTCTTCTCTACAGATGGTAAACTCGGGGGTCAGGTAAAAATAAAGAGGAGAATAATCTCATTCTTTCAGCTAAACATTGAAATACTGTCTATTGAGACGGCCAGTGTAGGAGGCACTGCTGGACTTCGGGCCTGTCCCCACCGGGCATGCAGCTGCACTGTTGAAACTTACAATAGACAAACTCATTTTCCACAACCCCTTTAGCATCCCTATTCAGCAAAGTAAGAATAACATTCGACAATGTAAAAAATAATAGATTAGGCTTACAAGTCATTCAGTGCCTTCCTATTGACCTTGGAATAAAATCTAACAGCCTTGGTATTGACCTTCAGTGTTTCGCAGTCTGGCCTCTACTCCCACTTTACCTTCGTCTGGCTTCGCTCCTAGTAGTCCTCTGCCCTGGTCATGCTGGTGCTCCCTCTCTCAGCTCCTTCCGCATTTAGCGGATACTAAGATACTAAGATAGATAGATACTAAGGCTTCTCCTCATTTTGAGTCTCATCTTAGATACCACTCACTGTTTTCCTGAAGTCTGCAGCAAAGGTTAGGTAACTTTGCGATGTATGCAGGTAACACTGTAACTTCTTTTTTGCAGCATTTTTCACAAATGCAGTTATTTGTTGTTTACATTTTCTATTCATTTGTAGGTGCCAGGAGGGAAGAGCCTGACAGTCATACTCACAGCTCTATCCCTGGAGTCTCAATCTTGATTCACATATGAGAACTCAGTGAATACTGCTTGATGAACTGAATAAGTCCAGACTTTATCAAGCATAGCCTGGGCTGTGGGAATTGAATTGCATCCAAATTGATCTCTTGGTCTTCTTTGGTTGTATATGAAAAAAAAAATATAAACTCCCTAGTATGGTGTGAAGTTCTCTGTGTGGTGACACCACCCCTTCCTCATTTACCAATCTTATTCCAGTCCTCCTGACCTGCCCTCCTGTGCATTCATGGTCCAGACCTATTAAAGTGTCTATGGCCCTTCATCCACTCCACTTACCCCCACATTGTTTAGAATATTTTTCTACTACTGTGTCCACCTCACCAATAAAACTGAAGGTTAGTTCAGAGAATTCACTGGGTAATTTTCATCTTTTTATTCCCAGTGCCTAAGTACCTGGCAATCTTTGTTAAGCTGACATGACCTCCAATTTGACAGTAGATATGTCTGGATTGAATGCACTGAATTAGATTTAATTTCAGGCATTTATACTTTTTCATTGAATCTTAAATAACTGACACTTCATATCTTTCATGAGAGCACAGCAAGACAACTGCGATAATCTCTGATTCTTTTAAATGTTTCCATTTCAGTGTTTATGCAGATAAACGCTTTGGCATTATTAACATTATATAGGCATTTATCTTAAGCTCAGTCAACAATCTCTTTTATCAAATTTGGGTTATTGGAAAGAAGGGCAAGAGAAAAATAATAAACATTAAAAACTTATCTTGATAAAGCTACATATAATCTACTGTAAATAGTCCTGGAGGGCTACTGTCCCGTGCCTTTCATCTTTCTGTTCTCGGTTCAGGAACGCAAACATCAAGGCACTTGTGCTTCTCCATTTCACCTACTAGCTGGGTTTGGGGCAGTCAGAGCTGCCCAGGAGGCCGGAGCAGCACTGAGGCTTCACTGTCAACCCAAACGCCCTTTCGGTTACTGTCGGCTGTTTCTCATTACAGAATTCCCATGGTTCAGCTAAGGAAGTTTTTAAACTGCTTTTTGCAGTTCACTAATGTTCTTCTAGATGTTAGTAGGTAGTCTCTGAAAAACTGTTGCATGCATCATTTTAAGTTCAGAGAAAAATTACAGACCATTGTCAATTTCCTAGAGAGAATTAGGGGTTATCTCCATGCAGATTGTGTCAAAGGCTCTAATAAATACTGCTATTTAGAAGTATCCATATTCCATATTACATCCAATATATTTAACTAAGAAACTCATTTTGAGTGGACACTTTGTGGATTTTCTGCTAAAAACACTTTGAAAAATGCTTCCAAGTACGTTTCTTGATTCCCTGAAGTGGTATTCTTAATAAGCGCACATCATTTGGAACTTAAGCCACAGAAAACTTCATTGGGGAAAGGTTGCAGGGAGTACCTCCCGGGATCTGGGTAGCTTCATGTTTAGAGCTGACAGCTGCAACCTTCCCTCAGATGGGTCCTCACATCAGGGAAGGATCAGTCACCCTAAAATTTACCAAGGGCTCTGGAAACACATTCCAGAAACCGAATCCCTTTGAAGAGCCCATGTGCATTTGGTCGAATTCTATTTCTGCCCAGGTGCAGCATTCTGAAAATAGAAGACTAAACATCCTCTCGACCTTCTGAGAGGGGTTTCTTTCCGCAGAGAGATGAGAGTAAACATGTCTGGGACGAGGGTCTTTGAACGCTGTTCTGCTGACTTTATGCTAACCGTGTTGTTCAATTCTTCATCCGTATAAACTTGAACTTACTCACACCGGATGGATTCTCTAGTTAGGAGCATACAAGAAAAGCAGTGTAGCTTCCAGTTTAAAATGTATGGAGATTATTTGAACAGAATGGGACTCCTCACTAACTTAGATGAGGATCTGAATGCTTCATAAATATTTCAAAATTCATAATACGTAATGTAGATTAGCGTGTTACATTTTCATCAGGGGTCAACAAGTAAAGTAGTCTATGCAATTAAAATTGGTAAAGTAGTCTATGCAATTAAAATTGCACGTGCCATTCAGCAGGATTCTTTGATACAGTATCTTGTTTACACACTGGGAAAAAGTAATACGAAAGTCCCCCGATATGAACCAGGACAGGAGATAAAGTAGAGATACATTGCACCCTGCTGCCCAGCCTCCGGGGCTTTGCTGCTGGCTTTTTTACACCCTGACCAACAGCTGACTAGACTCAGAACAGAGTTATCAGGCTTTTTCATGCACGGCAACTCTTTTTTTTGAGACAGAGCCTCAAGCTGTCACCCTGGGTAGAGTGCCATGGCATCACAGCTCACAGCAACCTTCAACTCCTGGGTTCAAGCAAATCTCCGGCCTCCACTTTCCAAGTAGCTGGGATTACAGGCGCCCGCCACAATGCCTGGCTATTTTTTGGTTGCAACCATCGTTGTTTGGCAAGCCCAGGCTGGATTCCAACCCGCCAGCTCAGGTGTATGTGGCTGGTGCCTTAGCCGCTTGAGCCACAGGCGCAGAGTCCATACATGGCAACTCTTAAAGACCCTGCTTAAAGACAAAAGGACACTCCTGATTTTACTTGACTAACTTGCTGTCTTAGAATATTAAGACTGTTGAAAAAAATGTGCCACATTAAGACTAAGAGATAAATGAATACAAATACAAATAAAATATATGACTTTCTATAATCTATAAGCAAGAGAGATTTTAAAACTAAAACAATTTTATAGTTATGAAAAAATTGAAATAGGTAAGGAACGGCCTCAGCCCCTGAAATACTTTCTTTAATGCCTGAGTGGTGAGATTTGGCCAGGGGATGACGGCGCCTTCAGATCCCTTTCAGTTTTCTTCTTTCCACCGTTTCCCAGGGTTTCTACTGTGAGACAGTGTAGTTGACAGGAACACCTTCTCTTCCTTCCTTTCCTCGCACATTTTCCACTTCTGATGGTTTCAGGTTTTTGGTACGTTAATAAAGAAGTAGTTTATTCTTAGAGCCACGGAAGAAACCCTCATCCCCTCAGCCTGGTAGAAGCTGATTTCTCAGATTCAGTGACTGCCTTGTTTACAGGTATCTCTGACACCTGTAACCCCTAGACCTGTATATGCAGCTTTCTGCTTGGTGTTTTCCCTCCGAATGTCCCAGAGACTCTTCAAAACCCAGAACTCCTGAACTGAACTCACCATCTTGTCCCCAAACCTGGTTACGTTACTCTTTGGTATCCGCTAGCTTAGCACATCCACCTAGACACAGAGGAATAGTCTTTGACACCTTCTCACTGGATTTCCAACTATGATTCTTATTTATTTTGCAACATAAATCTGTCTCAAATAAGTTTGGGCCTCTCCTTTTTAACCACCATCAATTCTTGCTTGGATAACTGCAGGCGGGTATGTCCGAATTAGGCTAATTTCATTTGGTCCTATCCCATCCATGAAGGCACCTGAATAACCGTTAAAAAACTCAGTGGTGACCTCATTTTCTCAGGGTCCAGTCCCTTCAATTGTAGACATGATGAACTTCTTCAACAGGGTGAGGAAGACTACTTATCTCCCTCCTAAACTCTCAACCTCAAAATCTTCTCCCAATGTAACTCCACTCCTTCCCTGACTAGTGTGGAGTTCTTCTATAGATATTATCCTAATAGTCATATTCTTGGGACTTTATTGAATTAAAATAAAAGCACTAATAAAAATCACAAACAGTACAAAGATATTTATATTTGCAGCAACATTCTTTTTTTTTGAGACAGAGTCTCACTATGACGCCCTCAGTAGATTGCCCTGGCATTACAGCTCGCAACAACTTCAGACTGGGGCTCAAGTGATTCTCTGGCCTTAGCATCCCAAGTAGCTGGGACTATAGGCACCTGCCATAAGACCCAGCTATTTTGTTGTTGTTGTTGTTGTTGTCATTGTTTAGCAGGCCCGGGCTGGGTTCAAACCTACCAGCCCCGGTACATGTGGCTGGCACCCAAACTGCTGAGCTCCGGGTGCCAAACCTGTAGCAACATTCTAATCACAACACTAGAAACAAGTATATACCCAATAAGGAAGGAATGTTGAACAAATTAAGATAAAGTTACAGCATGGAAGATTATACAAGCATTATAATGAATTCAGGCTTTATCAATTGATATGAAGTAATTTTTACATGATATGATGGGATTAAGAATGTGAAACGAGTAGGAGCACATACAGTATTCTGGTTTTATAAATTATTACATTTTAAATAGATTATCTTGACCTTTTTAAATAAAAAGACACACATATAAAATAGTGTGTGTGTATGAATGTGCTTATGTGAAAAGTACATGGGTGCGTGAACATGGAGAAAAACAAAAGCATACGCAGTGGTTTGCCGTCCTTGATTATCTGGGAAGGGAGGGCTGTGATAGGGTGAGAGGAAGTCAGAGAAGCAGGCAAAATAACAGAATAACTCTATGGCATTAAAAGACTAGAACCCAGCATGTGTGATAGTGATCCCACATCTAAAATATCACATATGTGTGTTTTATACATATACACACACATGTACATAAATAAGTTCGGAAACATAAAACTGGCATTGTGGATATCTAGTAATATCTGGGTATATTTATGAAATAAGTGACATTTAAGTGTCAAAAGAAAGTTATAATTCTAACTTAGTAAAATTGGACAAAAAAGCATGAAATCTAGGTATATTTGTGTTTTATTATTTTGTTTCTGGTTGCATATAAAAGTTATGCTTACACAATGCTTTTACAATATTCTCTTTAAAATTATAAATGAAACGATGCACTATACTGGGTCCATTGTGGCAATAGCACTCTAGTGAAAAAGCGTATACCTAAATTTAAAAATACTTCACTGCTAGAGTGCTTGTGAGTATTTCAAAAGTGTGGATAATGGTGTACAGGTTGGGTCTCAGCTGATTGGTTTTCCATTCTCTGGAGGCACCTGCCAATTAGGAATGGCTGATGTATCCTACCAGATATTCAAAATGCATTTATTTAGATAGACGAGTGTAGCAGTAGAAATATATATGTCAATTTAAATACCTTAAATGATACCATCCTATCACCGTTCAATTATTTTACTCTTGATACAGCTTGATATTTCCTTCAATTACAAAGCATACAAAGATGTGATTGTACAAATATTAAACAAAGGTGAGTGTTAGTTTCTAGTTTTATTGGAAAATGATTTTACTTAGCATCTCCGTGATATAGTTAAGGAGAACTTGTGGTTGGTAGAGAGTACCCTTAAAACTTTCATAGAAACATCCAGTTCTCCCCTCCCCTACCTCGACTGTGGACATATGAGCTAACACAGTGGATGAGAGACAGCTGCTTCCCCACACATTGCTAACATTTTGTGCCAGCAATGTTTACCCCTTTTTCTAGTAGAGTAGAGGACATTGTGTTTTCAGCTTCACATAGGAAATATTGAGTTTGACTACGTTTCATGTTCATCGCCTTCTGCATCCTTTTTCTGTGACTTATGTATTCATAGCCTTTGTTCTTTCTTATTATCTTTTGCTTCATTATTCAAATATTTTGAATAAAAGAGTTTGCCCATGAAATATGTTGACGGGATCTTCCCAGTCAGTAGTCTCTACCTTTCTAACTGTGCAATATGATGACACAGGAATGAGCACGGGATGTTAGTTACAGGTGAGTAAATGTGAACAATGAGAAAAGCAGAAAAAAATCACAAGTCCTTAGCATGGTTCACAGGCAGACATGATATCGTACTCTGAGTACTCTTTTCAAGGGAGTAACTATTTCCAGCAAATAAAACAGATAAGCAGAAAAATATTAATCATTTTCCTAAGTGCGTATTAGCTTTGCTCTGGGGCCTGGGAGAGAAGCATTGACAGCTACTGGGAATACCTGAAAACAGCCAAACAGTATGCTTCTCTGCTCCAGGACAGATTCTACCGGGGTGTGCAAACTAAATGCTGCCAGGCTGGTCAATAACCTCAAGTTGAGAGATTAAGAGCAATTTAAGTCCAGAGGTAATATTTTAACTGAACTTGAAAGATGGTAGCGTGGGGCGAGCAGAAAGGAAGAAAAGTAGAGGCTGGAAGTGCAGGGTCACTCTGGAGACTGGAGCCCAATTTAGCGGGAGCACAGGATGCTTAAAGTGGAGTGCTGGGAAATTTCAGGGCTCAGCTATAAACTCGCGTGAAGGGCCTTGGCTTGTGCTCATTAGGAAATGGGAAGACCCAAGGCTCTTGGGTCAGAGACGCAGTGTGATGAGAACTGTGCTTTAGGAAGATTAGTCTGGGAACCTGGAGGGACAGATTCGAGCGGAGAGAGTGCTGGAGAGGGCGTCAGCAGGGAAGCGCTTGTGTCTATCCAGGAGGAGCGACTGAGTCTCGCTCTTGAGTGACAGAAGTCCCGGAGCAGGAGAGGGGAGGGGAGACATAAGGACCCGGTGTCTTTGTTTACACATTATAAACCTCTAGCTAATGCTATTTTCTAAAGCCTCTTTGTGTATTTGTCAGCTTTGGAAAAGTAGAGAAAATATGGTCCTATTGACTTATTCCCCTTTTTATCTCATTATTATTACGTGACTATTTGCTTTTCCAATTTGGGATTCTTACTCCCTCTGACAAATAAAATGATCCACTCTAAATTTTGTGTCTAAGAATATTCACTGCTCACTTTCCCCTGTTCTTACGCCTGATTTCCAATGGCTTTTTCTTCCTTCTCTGTGATGTGTCCCAACCTCAGTATTGAGATTGTACCGGCCAGCTGGCTGCCTTCTCTTGGTCCAGACAAACCCGGTAGAGTGTGGAATACCAAGCTGTCTACCTCATGGGTGTTTAACATGTCACAAAGCCTAAGGAGCACATGAGGAAAAATACCCGTATTTTCCCAGGGACCATATTGAAATGTGCAACTGAATCAAGCTTTCTTTAGCATGACCAAATTAATGTCCGTTGTTTAGAATACGATCCCTTCTCCGTCTCCTTACTTTCATGATAGAATTCTCTTTTCTTTTCCATCAGTGCTTTAGGGTTTATCTAAAACCCTCCCTGGTACCCATGGCTTCTCTGGCTTCTGTGCAGCTCATGCCTTACAGCATTCCTTCAGCACACCATAGCTTGTGGAGACGCTGTTTCTATTGTGTTGGAGTTAACTTTGCGTATTTATCAAGTTGTCTCATCCTTAGACATCCTAACCTCTGTAGCTAGATTACAAATTCCTAGAAGAAATTAGATACTGGGAAAAATGCATTTTATACCACCACTGTCAGTAAAACTTTACACATATTAAAGAGAGAAAAATCCCTGTATTTAGAGACTTTTAAAAAAGACAAAATCGTCATAGCAGCACTGTGAATTAAATATGTCAATTATTGAAATGTCAAAGGATGGACAGAGCTTGTGAATGAATTGCTTCAAGTCCCCTATACAGTTTCTGTCCAAATCTGCATTGACCAGTCGCTCTGGTGAGACAGCATCCTGCCAACTGCCATCAAGGGATTGGCCGGTATCCCCAGATGCTGCAGACTGTCTTAACCCGGGACCTCTCCCCATCATGGGATGTGTGTTCTCTGACTACAAGAGTCTACCTTCTTATTTGTATCTGTGACCATCAGGAGTTAAGATTATCACATTGTCCAAGATTGCAGGTCCAGTGGGTGTGTGTGGCAGGCTGACTGTATGTCTGATTCCTCCTCCCTTCCCCGATCCATCATTAAGTCTTGTTCTACCCATGAAATTTGTAAGTCAAATATTTTATGGTACTACTGTCATTTCTTCCTTCTTTAGTGACTTTCTCTTATACTTTTTACTCACAAATCATTTTATATTGGAAATGTTCAGCGCACTTACTTTCCTCCCTAGTTGTTTTTTCTCTTATTTCTCTCCTTACCCTCTACATCCAATGGACCAGCACGCCAGTGCATCCCACACAATTCTAATCACCTATGGATGATTCTGTAATGAAAGGCACCCCAAATTCAGGTTGTTTAAACTTCGTGTCTCCATGGCATTTCCATACTATAAAAATATTGTCTCACTTGTTCTCATGTGGAAGTATCTTGGGTCAAATTATGTGAACCAAAGTCTTTACTATTATTAAACATTAATTGTGCTATATAATAGCTACTGTCCCCAAACCAAATGAAACAATTTTAATAACCTCCATGATTTTCTAGGCTCTGCTTCCTGTAAATCTGCCTTCTATTATTGTGAAATTTCTTTTCTTTTCTTTCTTTTTTCTGGAAGTTGCCAATGGTCTTTCCCTTATTAGATCCAATGATTAATTTTAATCCTTTTCTTATATTCAATAGCTTCTGACATATTTTATCACTTCCTATTTGTTAGAAAACACTTTCTTCATTTGCATTTTGAAATTGTCCAATCTCCTGGGATTTTTTTTTTTTTAGACAGAGTCTCACTATGTCACCCTCATGGTAGAGTGCCATAGCGTCACAGTTCACAGTAACCTCAAACTCTTGGGCTTAAGCAATTCTTTTGCCTCAGCCTCCCAAGTACCTGGGACAAGAGGTGCCTGCTACAATCCATGGCTATTTTTTTTGTTGCAGTTGTTATTGTTTAGCTGGCCTGGGCTGGATTCAAACCTGGCCAGCCTCAGTGTGTATGGCTGGCACCATAACCGCTGTGCTACTGGTGCTGAGCCTCTCCTGGGGTTTTTTCTTTTACTTCTCTCTGTGCTTCTTTTCAGAATCTTTTTCAGCTTCTCCTTGTCTAAATGTTGGATTGCTCCGGAATCAGTCTTCAGCGCTCTCCTCCCTCTCTGCTCATCCTAATGACATGCTATTGATGACCATGTTTGTATATTTTGCCTGACCTCTCTCTCTCCAGTTCATGGAACTAACAACAAGTTGGGAAGCTCATCTTGGATGGATAATAGTCATAGGAAAGAAAACCCATCCCGAGAGACTGTAATTCCTTCCCAAACCTGCTCTTCATGGGTCTTGTCATCTCGTTTGCCAGCTGCTTCAGACAAGATACTAGAAGTCAGTTTGAATCTGCATTGCCTTCCTCGCTGTTTAATGTTTAATTCATCCTCAAGTCCTGCTGTCTCCACCTTTAAAAAATATGTCTTCCAACTGATTTCAGTTCTCATCAACTCCCTGAAACATACCAAAAACTTCATATCTGGACTTACAGTTTCCATCTTGTCCATGTCTTTCTTATGCCTACCCGGATTGCTCTCCAGACAACTGCCAGTGTGATATTTTCAAAATATAATTGATGTCATGTTATTGCTGTACTTAATACTCTTCAATGACCTCAGAGTCCACTTAGCACACAAACTGACCCTTTGGCAGAGCACATAGCTATTATAATATAGCTCTTAAACTATTATAATATAGCTCTTTTAAGAGCTATATTATAATTGTTGTTCTTTCTATATATGAATCTCTTGCCTACAAACTTTACATGGTTGTCTCGTAACTTTATTCAGAACATAATTTAAATGCTACTTTCTAAAGATATCTTTCTTGACCACGTGGTTGAAGCAACCCAATCTACTGTACCCCATTCCACTACCAATGACACAGTTTTAACCTAATAACATCGTCTATTTAATTTTATAACTTCAGTTTCCCCTCTAGAATGGATGCTCCTTGAGAGTAGGTTCATAGGTATGCAACCGTCTCTTAGATTAATGCCCTACAAATAGTAGGTGCTCAGTTTATTAATTGACATTGTATAAATTTGTAGCTAAGTAAGGATGAAAATCCATGTGTTTGATGTGCAGTCCTTGGAACTTTCCAAACTAATGTGTGTTTATAACTGGAATTTAGAAAGATGAAAGAAGGGAAGAGAAAGAAAGAGAAAAGGGAGAAATAATTGAAATGTTTAGTTCGTTCTCAGTGTCTCTATTCCTAACGTGGACACAGCTCAGTTTGGATGAATTAGCTCACTATTATAAATAGTTTTCCATTTTTCATTATCCGATTGGCACCACACATGAACCTGGCAGTTTTACATAAATGATTATATTTATATGAAGATTTCATGTATCTAAATATTTGTCACTTCAGCCTACGAGTTGAGTTTTTCTTTTAGAGTCATGAACAAAGTGATTTCATTTTATTTTTTAAACTTTATTCAAATTAATATGAAGGTAAAATTTTTTAGGTTACATTGCTCTCACTTCCAGGGTAAAGTTCCATTTGTAGAAAAGCGCCTCACCCAGGGGGCGTGTTATACACCCTCACAGTGTGCACGTTAGGGGAGGGAGAATAAAGTGACTTTTAAGGGATCCCTATAGTAAGTTTAAGAACGAAATGCAGAAGCGCCCTCTGGTGGTCTAGTTTATAGGTGGACAAAAATAGGAAAGAAAACTCCAGATCCTGCTCACAGTGCGCCTAATGAAAGATCATTCAAATATTCTTCTGCTTCTCCCAGTCCATTCTCTCCTCCCCTCTCCTCCTAAATTGGGAATATAATATGAGTTAGAGTGGGAACCTTTATGGTGATAACTAGCAGAAATCCATTTGGAGAAGCAACTTCTGCAAAACTTTAAGGAAGTGGAGTACAAAACAAAAGACACCAACTACCCAAGCAGGACGCCCCATAGCTCTGTGTAAACACCTTCCCAAGGGGCCAGCTTTACTCTTTGCTGACTACAGAGTAAACTTGTCTGTAGTCTTTGCTTAGCGGAGACAGTAGGTGTTTTTTACCTTATTCAACATTAACATTGCTTTATTTGCTTTCCCCCACATCCTGAGTACCTTGTACAAATTTAGATTTCTCCTTATAGAAAACTTACATTTAAAGTCAGAGCTTTATGGAGTCTTCATAATTTATAACTTCTTATAAATATTTCTTCTTGCCATGTCTAGAATATATTGGTTTTTTAAAAGTGGTATTATGGTTATAACTCTTATATCTTTTCCACACTTAGCATCTGGAACAATTTGTACCTTGAATGTTGTGTGTACATTATTTGGATGGTTGTTGTTCCATAGTTGTAGGGAATGGTATTCTGCAATAACTTATTTTTACTTTTTTTTTCATTTTTATTGATGCAAACATAGCAAGATCTTTTCCTCTTCATTTTTAAAATAGTATCTGAGTTCTCTTTCTCCTGATTCTGAAAGATTTTCTTTGTGATCTTCACATTCAGTATATGTTTTGTAATTTCATCTATTGTCATAGGTTTAACTATTAACTCTATGCAGATGATTCCTTTCATTACATTGATTTTTATTTCCAATTCATTATTAGAACTGCCTTTTAGAAGTTACCTCATAAATAAAGTTCTAAATGAGAATTACCCACCCCAAGGAACAGAAACACCAATAACTAAACCTGTTCTATCTTCTAACTTTCTCATGTCTGTCACTACCACTGTATTTATCCCGGTTACCAAGTTCAAAACCACGAACAGCTTTCACTTCTCCTTAATATAGGGAATAGTCCCATAGTCAAATTCCATTAATTATACTCACCAAAGAGCTTTTCCTTTCCCTTCCTGTTGAATTTCACTTGTTCTTACTAAGTTTTTTTTTTTTGCAGTTTTTTTGGCCAGAGCTGGGTTTGAACCCACCACCTCTGGCATGTGGAGCTGGCACTCTACTCTTTTGAGCCACAGGCGTCGCCCTACTAAGTTTGTTCTAATACTCTCTTATCTCACCTGTTGGGAATAGTCTCATTGGTGGTCAGATGACAGTAACAGATTCTTTCTAGAACAAGGTTCGAGGTGTCAATCCCTGAGCTCATTAATCACTAACATATTACAGTGAGTCTGCAAAATGAGGTCCAAACCTGCTGAGCCTGATGTTTCACCCCTTCCCCCGTAGCAATCTGACCCAACCTTCTTCTCTCCTCAATTCCTTTTCATTGCAATAAAGTTAAAATCATGTATTGCGTCCTTGCCTGGAGAGTTAGCTTCATTCTGATTTGTGGTAACAGGTTTTATCCCTAAAACCAACCAGCTTTCTCCAAGGTCACTTCTGAGAATTATCAGGGAAGGGAGTATGAAAAAATAAATTCAAATTTGTTGTTGTAATGGGAAAAATTAGTATATTTCCTCCTAAGGGTACTTGAAAAGTAGGTTTTAGTATAATGAAGCCCAGCACATTCGACCACAAACTACCTTGCTCATTATTTTATTATTATTACTGTTATTATCGAGCACATTTGCAGCTCCTTTTCTGACTTCTGTGGATCACCATGAACACCAAGCCTCCTATTTGTGGGCTGAAGCAAAGCAGTCAGTCCCCGTTCCATTCCAGGGGCTGCGGGGTCTGTCTTTGCCTTTTCCTCTGAGCCTTACTGATTGACAGTTGTTCACAGTACCTCTGCATTCTTTGATTTTCAATTTGTAGTATTCTAAACAGTTTTGCTCTTTTTTGCATTATTATTAATAAACATTTAAAAAAGTATCATTGCAAAATAAACAGAGGCTCAGCTATGGGGGTCAAATGAAAATATACAATTTCAGTTGTTTTATATAAAGTTTTGTGTTTTTTTTTTTGTAAAAAGCTTTGAACATTTGAAGATATGAGTGAGACAGACTGAACAGCAGAGGGAGGCTGTAAGGACAGGTTTGCACTTTTGTATGTAGCACCAAGATTATACTAAGAGTGGGGGCAAGCAGCTAAATGACAGGCAGTGGTTGAAACAAATATTTGATCGGAGTGAGAGAAGTGACATTGGTTAGGAGCAGTTGAGAGAGCCATTTCAAGGTGAGATGGGTTTTGAAAATCAGTGGGAAGCCAGAGAAAAACCTTAAATCAGGAGTAGATAAACATTAGGGAGGAAAACAACTTTTGTCCCAAGACACTTCAGACTGATTGCAGGGAAGAAAGGTGGAGACCAGGGTGGGGAATCAGGAGGAAATTGCAGTGTAGTCGAAGATGAAAAATTGTCAACATAAGCGTGAGAGGTTTTCAATAGCAAGAGGGTTCTAATACTCAAAGGTGCCATCCAAATCAGCTCACCTCAGGAGAGTTAAGGTGACAGGCTAATGTCCTGGTAAAAGATGGCTGTCCATTTCCTTTCAATACAGTGTGAAGTCCAGCTCTCTGATAGCAAGTTACCAACTATAGGGGCTTTGAAAATTATTTGCATGTATTGGAATCTGCTAGAAATGCTTCTATCTTTGGATACAAAGATACCTTAAAAAATCTATGCCTGGTACCTTTTCTTTTGTCCTAGGGCATTTTTCTTAAAAAAAAAAAAAAAAAAAAAAAAGCAAAGATGATAATAGGAATGAAGATTCTGTGAAGCCGGCATTTTTCAGTTCTCCATTTGCCTTCCTAGCAAACATGTTCAATAGTGGATCTGGTCAGGTCCAACATGGGAGGGATGGGGTGGAAAAACTATTGTCCTAACTTGTAACTGTGAAGTAATTTCATTTTCTTGAGGTTCAAAAAGGAGAAAACTGAGATTTTTCTCGATTTTCATGATCACAACTTCTGTCTCCCCTCTGCCTGTTCCTTTATTTCAAAATGTCCAAATAATTCCACTCTTAACATTTCCACCAACAACTTACAGCAGCTTTCCTTGGTTCTTATTGCTAGGAGTTATTGACAATGAACATACTCCCCCCCACACTTTTTTTTTTAGTATTTTATAATATGTTTACACTTAATATATTTACACTTCACTATCACTGTTTTCTGCCTTGGGGATTGGAAATCCAATCCGCGTTGAGCCTTTTAACACCTTGGCCTTACACTTCCTTTGCTTCTCACTGTCAATTATTTGCCAAGCCCTGTTGTAATTCATGAACTTTCACTATTGTAGTTCAGAATTAAAATTCCCTTCGCAGCGTGACTCCAGGAGTCTGTTAACAGTCTACTTGTCTTTAATAGTTTTCTCTCTCTAGTCCAACTTGTACAGCTCTCCCTCATGAATTTGCTAAACATCAGCCCTGGCATTTTACTTTCTATTGAGCAACCCTTGGGGCCTTTTATCTAATAAATAAAACTCCTTAGCTTGGCACTTAAAGCCCTCCAAGATTTGTCTCCAAACGACCCTTCAAGCATAGTTTCCTTTTTACTACCCTTCATACCCTTCTTTCCAGGAAAACCAAATTTGTATCTAATTTCTATGCCAGCCCATCGGCTGGGGTTTCTTGCACCCACCCTGTGGGATTTCCCCTCTGCCCGTCAGTCATCATTATTCTTTGCTCTGCGTCCAGTCAGTCTCCAGGTGACACTGTTTCTCCCTTCTGGCCTCTCTTGTTCTTGCTTTTTCCTTTCTAAGGCTTCTCCACTGACTCGGCCTCGGGACTTTCTCTACCGCCTGCTGAAGGAGCTGGTGGGTTGGTCGGTTCTCCCTCTCTCTGTACTCCCACCATGATTGTTTCTGCCTGGGGAAATCTTAAGCTACTATTTCTCTACTTGGACCCTTTTGCCTATACTCTGTTTGCTACTGCAAGTTCTTGGCTGGGTAACCAGGTCATAGCTGGGCATTTTTATGTCTTTCATAGCAATGAAAACCTCTTATTGTAACTCTTTCTTACACTGTGTGTGGGGTCTGTTTGCACACGTTAAGCTGGAGTGCACCTGTTGCTATTCTACTCGGTCCCGGAAGGTTTGCCCCCACTCTCCCATCGTACTTTCAGGTCATCCTTTAACCTGCTGCTCAGACCTGCCCTCTGGAAGCATCTCCCTGAGCAACCCAAATAGAGTTACTCCATCTGTCCACTTCCCGTGTGGGTTTGACAGTGTCACTCACTGCCATGGAAGCCCATGGTTGCCCCTGTCATGCTGGGTGGCCGTTGAAATTTTACCCCTGTGTCTTTCATTTACCCCTGTGTATGTATTAGGCCACATCTTTTTCATGTTTATGCCTATAGCTTCTAACATCATGGGGTATAACAAATATTTATTTATAATTTGGTTGAATTAAAAGACACCTTGACTTATCCAGGATCAACAGATGCTTGAAGTCTCATCCCAGTGGTCTAGTCTCCCCAGAATAGTCTTTCCTTTTGTCCTCACCCATCACTGCCAACTGGGAAGGACCCCACCTTCCTCAGACATCCGTAACACACTGCCAGTCCCACTTTTATGACACAAACACTTTGAATTCTGATGATTGGGAGGATTTTTTCATGTCTTTCCTTCTAAATTGTCAACTCTGTTAGGGAAAAATTTAGTTACTCATCTTTTATCTCTTATAATATTTAATACAGGGGTTTTTCAAATATTAGAAGCAAATATAGATAAAAATAAATATTGGAGGCATACCTCCTTTACTATTTATTGCATAGAAAACAAAGAAGTTATGACTAAGAGGGACTTTGGACTAATTCCTTTTATAACGTTGAGGAAACTTGGGAATAATTCATTTTAATTTTTTCACCTTGCATATCAGGAAATCAAGTTTAAGAGATTATATTTCAAGGTCTCAGCACTAAGAAAGGAAAAATTAGGAAAAGAAACAAAGTTTTTTGATTCTGAAGCCATGTTTTTGATATTTTCAATTATGCTGCCATGCCTCAAGTATATAAAGTATCATGTAAATCCTTTAGGGATTCTTTACATGGTAAATTATTTAATTTTTCTATGATCATTATGTAAATTAGGCAAAGGAGTTTGTTAGATAAATATCAAAACAATGAATTTTCCATGGAGATAAATTATTATTATTATTATTTATTAAATCATAGCTCTGTACATTAATGCAATTATGGGTACAATGTGCTACTTTTATATACAATTTGAAATACTTTCATCAAACTGGTTAACATAGCCTTTGCCTCATTTTCTTAGTTATTGTGTTAAGATATTTATGTTCTACACTTTGTAGATTTAACATTGTACCGTTGTAAAATGCACCACAGAGGTGGTTCCACTAATTACCCTCCCCTCACCAACCCTCTCCCCAAATTATTTTCTTTAAAAAGACAATAATTACACCCTGGAAATGATACCATATTGAGGAAGAAGATATAGAACTATTATAAAATGATATTTTTATTTGAAACATAGTGTCATTTCTAAGAAAAGACCTTAAAAAGAAAACTACAAAGATAGTGGCTTTTGCCTTTAGAACTTACTCAGGAAAGGGCTGCATACTCAATAATAATTTATTCCAAATTAAAATCAGGACAAGTATGTCATTAGTCTAGTCATACACATAAATGTCAATTATAAATAATGCTAAATTTGGTTAAGTTGTCTTATTTATCCAAACAGGTCAGTTTATTAATGTAGTTTTCTGATTTTGCATATTTTGCATGTAGATACTAGAAACTGAAACTGTAGGGACATAAGTTTATAATGGTGATTGCCATTTTATATGGATAATTTGATTTCCTGGGATTGAAAAATTGACTGGTATTGTATGCATTAAAGGGTAATATGGAGTTCTAAGCAAGAACATGTTATTGTTATTAGCCTCTGTGAAATATTTCATTTTCAGAAAGGTTGGAGCACAGTTTCTAACGTCTTTTAATGTTTTCCATTTAAAAGGTAAATAAGATTTGTGGCCGTCCAGTGAGAACACCCACACAAGGCCCCCACTGTTCTTTTGATCAGAGCAAAGAGAAGCATGGAATCAAGGTCACTGGGAGGAGTGGTGAAGAGACTCTTGCCAACAGAAGAAAGTAAGACATTTGTTTTACAACCAGAAAGAGAAAAGAAAGTAAGCCATTAATTTTACAACAGAATAGAATATATTCAATTAAATAGAACCAAATATAGATGGAAGAAAAGAATACATTGAAATTTATTAAATTTAAAATTCTTTGACTGTACCTGCCGCATTAATTTGGAAGATCAGTTCAACTTGTGACACCAACAAAACTTTCTATGGTTATGGAAATTTTCTATAATATGGCAGACCCCAGGCACATATGACCATGGTAGACATAAAATGTGGCTAGTGTGACTAATGATCAGATTTTTAATTTTTTTTAAATTTTAATCTAAATTCCACATGAGTAGTGGCTACTTTATTGGATAGTGCAAGATAGAAAAAGAGTATGTTTAAATGATGGGGTAAATATCACTGAATGTTAAGCATCTGTTAAAAAAAAAATAGTTGCCTGGAAAAAAGTTTCCATTGGTGGGGCACAATGGTTTATGCCTGAATTCCAGCACTTAGGATGTTGAGGTGGGAGGATCCCCTGAGGCCAGGAGTTCCAGGCCCACCTGAGTAACATAGTTAGACCCCATCTAAAAAAAACTTAGCCAGGGGTAATAGCATGAACCTGCATTCCTAGCTCCTCAGGAGGCTGAGTCAGGTGGATTTGGAGCCCAGGAATTCAAGGTTTCAGTGAGCTATGGTTGCACCACTGCACTCCAGTCTTGGTAACAGAGTGAGACCTTGCGTCTAAAAGGTAAAGAAGAAAAAAATAAATTTCCATATCCCTTACATGAAATGCTGGAAATGGCTATCTGTTGATTCAAAACGATAAACACTGAGTAGGGATTGATTCTGTAACTCACATTTCTACCATTATGCTTATCGTTATTTTACACATTAAATGCAAGCCTTCATTAGTGTCCTTTTGCTTGATAATTAGTGCTTGAACTGAAAAACTCTTAAAGCTGGAGGAAACTATTATTTTTGTGTGTTTATGTTTAGTTGACCTTTGTATGACCTGGTGAATGTGAGATTCTCAGTCAGTGTTTTTTGAATTGAACTGATTATTCCCCCATGAAGTCATAAATTTCAACTGAAGTAGGTGGGCCAATGTATTGGGAATCGGTGCTGAGTCTGGGCTGCCTTTTTATGCACTTTACTTGTGCTTTCTCTGCCTGCTTGAGCCTGATTTCTAATAGGTCACATCTGCTTGATGATACTTTGCTTCTATACAAACTTAAACTTACAGCCTGGCAGATCAGATACCTGTGGTTCATCATAGGCCTCTCAGGTTACATAGTCACTTGCTAGCTCATGGTCAAGTTGAAGTATATAGTTTGTACCAGGGCTCAATTTACACGACAACCAACCAACCCACCGCCAACCAGCCCAGTGAAGACACTTCAGGTACCTCTGAATGGGGGAAGCGAGTCATCTAGACTGAACATCAGAGCAGCTTGCGAAAGCCTTTTCTTTCTCATACAAAAGTTCTTGTTTACTACCGTATATAAATGGGTTTTAGGAACACACCCACATATATAACACATTTTGTCTGATATGCAAACAGGTCCAAAAAACACTGAAACTTTTCATGAATGTTAGATTCTTTTCACTGTAGAAATTTGCCTAATAAGACCCAGACCACACTTCAGAAGTCTGCTGAGTTGTTAAGCAATTGAAATGTCAGTGTTTTTTCAACTACAGGGGCACTGCACATGTCCACTAAGCCCTCTAGGATAAGGTGATCAATATTCTATTGTTAGCACTGTATCCTACAGGATGTTCATACAATCAAGGCTCCTGTTGGTCGTGGGCTGGGAAAGTTGCCATGAGGTCTTATAGTGAGGGGGTACTGGTTTGTTTTTTTTTTTCCAGGTGAAAGAAAAATGCATGTATTTCTGATTTTCTTTCTAATTGATAAAGAGGCAAAAGCATTTACAAAAGCATTAGATGGATAGCAGGTGTCAGGACATGTTTGATTTTCTCTCGTGGTCAGCACACACATAGGACCATCTGCAGTTGGAGTCACTCTTTGACTTCATGCTAAGCCAGCCGATCTCCATGACCTCCATGTTAGTTTGCACAGACAGAACAGGTGGGGTGGATAGGGAAGGGTTAGGGAGGACGGCCACCGGTTTTTCCCTAATTTCAGCAATTCTTGAGGGATATGATATTCTTTTGTTTTAGCATTTTTTCCAGAAAAGGCAGTTTTAGGAATTTCAATTTGGTGTTTCCTCCATGAGTTGGGGAACCAGTATGGGAAATGTATGAGGGGCAATTAGGTCTAGTCCAACTGTGCATTCAGAGTGTGAAATGAATACAGGGTGGGTCTATTGACTCAGCACCCCAGTGTAAGATGGAGTCTAGAAACTCCTTTTTCATTTGATTTCTGTCAGTATTCATTTATACAGAGAGAGCATAATAGTAGTCTGGGTTTTTGGAATATAATCAATTCAGATTTAGTGTCTAATAATTCTTGGGAAGCAAAATGACCACAGGGCCTTGTAGGGAATCAGTGGGGGAAGATTTATACAAATTGTAGTATTTATGCAGGGTTCTTTCTCTTTTTAAATTTAATCTGAGAGGACCTACAGTTAGGTTACATTATTTGTGTTTGTTTTATTATTATTATTATTATTTTGGCTGGGGCTGGGTTTGAACCCACCACCTCCAGCATATGGAGCCAGCATCCTACCCTTTTGAGCCAAGGCACCGCCCTACATTATTTGTGTTTGTAAGGTGAAGTCCAAGTTGGAGTTGAGTCCTTCACCTAGGAAGTGTGCCACATACCCCTACATTGTACCCAGTAGGTGGGGACTTGCCCCATCTTCCTCCTCTTTCCCCTCTTCATGAATTTAATTGTGTTTCTCTCGTGTGGACCTATAGTTGATAATCCACTGGTTTCATATTGGTACTGAGGGCAGGGATGCTCACTTTTCCATTCTTCAGATACCTTACTTAGGAGAACGGTCTCCAGATACAGCCAGGCAAATACAAAACATGTCAAGCCTCCATTTTTTTTATAGCTGAGTAGTACACATACCACAGTTTATTGATCTCTTCGTGGGTGGATGGGCACTTGGGTTGCTCCCACATCTTTGCAATAGTTGCAGGGTTCTTTCTTATGGGAGTCCAAGCCTTACTTCCATCATGGTGCTCCAAAGCTGGGAACTGGGAACTAGGTGAAAAACTGTGAATTTTTTCTGTGGCAAATAGATGTTCTTTTTATATCTTTAATTTCCAACAATTTTTTTCTTGTTCTTTATTTTATTCTTTAAATTCACAGCCTACCATTGCTTCATGGATGAAGCATTTTCTCTTACTGCTCTAATAATATTAACTATAGTTTAAAAAAACTGTATTATAGTATTTCATACGTTGTTTTTTTTTCATTTTTCTAAGTTTCCTTTTCTGTGTTTACTAGGTTCCCTACTACTAGGCGCTACTAGGTTCTTTTTTTATATTTAACTTATCCATGTGTAGAATATGTTCTTTTTATGTTCTTTATATTAATTCATTTCTTTTAGGCTTTGACAACATTTTATATCTAAGATAATAGTTCATTTAAATGTAAGAGATGAGAAACTTAGTCTGAGATAACTTTTATTAAACACAAATTCTTAATTTTAATATCTACAACAGTGGTTCTCTACCTTCCTAATGCTGTGGCCCTTTAATAGAATTCCTGTGGGTCACAACCCACAGGTGGAGAACCGCTGATCTAGAATATCAATTTTTTCTTGTTTAAAATTTCTTACCTGCATCAATTCAAAAATTTATTCTACTATATTTTTTCTATTGGTTCTACAGTTCTGGTTCTCTCATTTTGTTTACTATACTATGTATGTCTTTAAAAGTGTGGGAAAATAAAGTTCTAACTTAAATTTGCCATACCCTGAGCTAGTTTTCCCAATGCACTCTGTAACAATCAATTCTTTCCTTATTTTTTTTTTTTTTACATCATACTCATTCTAAGTTCACATATCTAACCTCTAAATAAAATTGTTCCAGTCTGTTGTCTGTTAGTAAGCCAGTGTTTGCTTCCTATAGTTTCTTTAAATTATTATTATGTTGCTTTTGAAGGATTTGGTAAAATCTTGAGAGGAACTTAATTTACTCTTGTTTTTCAGAATTTTCTTGGATCCTTTTAAATTTGTTTTTCCAAATGCATTTTAAAATCTTTTTGTTGGTGCTTGATTACAATTATATTGAATATATTCATTTAGACAAAGATAAGAGGATAATGCTATAAAGGACGATTTTTCTGACTCTATTTCTAAGGTTGATGGGATTAGGTTTTCTAGGTGAATGATCATATTATGCCCTGGTACAGCAGTTCTGACTGGAATCTTGCTGTTAAATCTCATATCCCTTCTATACTGCAGTTTACTCTCCTAGGATGTATTGTAGAGAAATGCTTAATCATATCCAAAAGAGGCATTCCTGATTATTTGTAGTAGCTGAGAATTAGAAGCAAACTCTATGTCCATAGCTGAGAAAAGTGGAAAAGAAAAATGTAAGACTTTGAAACATGATGAAGCATCAAAAGCAATGAACACATTTTCATATCGCAAAAGATCAGTGTGGTTAGAGAGAACAAAGCTAAAATTATAATGAAAACCATAATGTAACACCATTTATATAAATTAGAAATGTTTACATAAAATCAGTATATATTAATCAAAATTTAGGCATGGTGAATTATTTATATTAATTATAAGTTAGAATGAGTATTTATAGGAAGACATCCCTATAGAAAAGCATGAAAGAATAAGATAATAAGGTAAGTAAGGATAGAAGTGTTCTAGGTTAAATTATATAGTATGGCAGAAATTGAGGAGCATGCCTAATTCAAGTTTCTGAATCTGAGAAAATATAAGTATGTTTTTATATGCACACATATAAACATGTACACTTAAAGTTTGGATGAAAAGCGTGGTTTAAAATCATATTTCCCTAACTGAAATATATTTTAAATGTCGCCAGTCGAAATTTTCATGAAAGCTGAAGGTATTCAATTTTTCAGTAATCTTTTCTTTGCTATTTCATATGATCAGCATAAATCAATTTTTATTGTAGTGTATAATAGACATAGTCACTCTCCAGACAGGGATAATATACAAAGAATGCTTGCTGACTTGTTTTAATTTCCTTTCCTAATTCATTGATTAAGAGGAAAACTAAGCTTTTGTGGAAAATAAATAGACCAGGAAAAAGTAAATTTCTAAGTGATCCATCCAAACGATTAAACAAAACACTGCTTATGTCATTCATAAAAAGTGATATTGGCCAGGCACAGTGGCTGACACCTCTCATCCTAGCACTTTGGGAAGCCAATGTAGGGAGGATTGCTTGAGGCTGGGAGTTTGAGTCAGCCTAGGCAACACAGAGAGTTCCCATCTCTAAAAAAAAAAAAAAAATTAAATTAGGTGAGCATGGTAGCAGGTGTCTATAGTCTTAGCTACTCAAGAGACTTTCCAGGGAAGATTGCTTGAGCCCTGGAGTTCAAGGTTGCAATGAACTAATATGCCTTTGCATTGTAACTGTAACCTGGGTGACAGAGCAAGATCCTGCTTCTTAAAAAAGTAAAGTAGAAAAAATAAGATAACATGAATTAATATTTTCTGAGTTAGTTTTTTTTATAAATTAGTGTATTATCCATGATAGTGTCAAAAGATAAAATTGCATCACATTTGTTCACAGATCTAATTGCCTTTAATCCATGATTCATGCATTAGAATCCATTCTGCAAATCAATGAGAGCTCCCACTGGGCAATGTCAGAAGAATGGCTTTTGTAAGGTGGAAACAAGGAAACAGAACAATAGAACAAAACTGATTAGTTTATTCGAGGTTACATCAGGATGCTTCTTTTGAGGGTTAAAGCAGAGGGGACTTTTTTATTATATGGACTCAGGTAGACTGGAATCTCCTATTTTTCAGGAAAACCTGGTTTGTGTTAGGATTTGTCTGCTTCCTTAAAATTTCAGTTTGATGAAATGGCCTTTAGGCTGAGTGACTCCAGTTTGTTTTGGTCTGATCTGTTGGGAACTCAGGCAGGAGCTTAGTTCAAAACAAATGGCCTCCCATTAAGTTTATTTAACCATAGTTTTTCTTAGCTATTATTTCTTACAAGTTTACTTTTGGCAATTCCTATGAGAATACTTCTAACAGAAACGTATTTCTATAAATTGAAACCAAGCTAAAACATAAAAAGAAAGCTGTGAAATAAAATAATTCAGCAATTTCTATAGCTTAAGATAGTTTCTGTAGAAGTTGGAAAGTAGAAATTGTAAAATGCATCAGTGGTTTTGTCAGTGTAAATGAAAATAAACACTCCATGTTTGCTAAAACTTTAAAGTGCATTTTACTTATAAATAAGGCATAGTCTTCTAAAATTGTGTCACTGTACTGTCATAGTTTACTTTAGATTCAGCTTATATTATGAACGTTTTATTGTTTAAAATTGATGGAATTATGGCCTCTTCAATCATTTCAAGTCTTCCTGATAGGGGAGTTTATTGATGTAGCCTTCTAGTATTCAAACCATTCCTCTGAGGCATTGTTAATATAGGGGAGAGGGAAAATGGTTTTTCTCCACCCTCCTGCATTCTTTGGCTGGGGTCTGAATTAAATTGTCATAAGACAGATTGACAAGAGAAAAACACTTTTTAATTGTGTATATTTCCATGAGAGACCCACAACAGTACGAGACTCCAAGAAGGGCCAGGTGATTGAAGCTGAGATAGCAGGAGCTATAGAAGGAATAGGAGCTTGGAGCTTCTGAGGACTGGTAAGAAGAGCTTGGGAGGGAGAGAAGGAAATGTGCGATGAATAAAGGTTGCCCTGTTGTGCAGGTTCAAGTCTTTCAGGTGATAAAAGTTGTCTCCTGAAAGTTTTCTTCCTGATTCAGATGCATTCACTAATGAAAATTTCCTTTATCGATGAGGTCTGCCATTAAGTTCATGAACTCACTTGGGAAGATTCATTTGCAGTGTGGACCAGGCAGTGGTATCAGTGCACAGCTTCCCAAGGGGAGTCCTTTGAAGCTGACCATTGTGATAATCAGCAGTGGGGTATGTAGCACTTCTTCCTAGGATGAGTTTGGAACTTTATGGTCAGACCTCCTAAACTTATATTACAAAAGGTCAGCATTTCAGAGCTACTTCTGTGTGTTCGGTTTCCCAAACACCAGCTTTAGGTACTGAATATGCCAAAGAGTAATATTCCTGAGTTGGCATATTCTGGTCTCCTACAGTTATATTTTGGGGTGGTGTGTCTTGAGTCCCAGTGTTACCATTTACCACTGTTTACATTTAGATAATATAACTTACTACTTTTTTTCGGGGGGGGGGGTAGGGGACTGGCCAACAGTATTTATTAAGAGACTCACCATTTTCACAAGGGAATGTTTCTATTTTTGTTCAGTAATATGATATTCTGAAAGTAGTTGTGCTTATGGCTGCTTTTTGCTCTTCTTGCAATTTTTCTTTATTGCTCCTGTCTTGCCTTAATTTATAGAATTAACAGATAATTAACAGATATTTTTAATTATAGAATTAACAGAATTTAAACAGATTTCAGTTTTTTTGGTAGCTTTTTAGATTAATACTTCTTTATTATTCTCTTAATGCTTATCATAGAGATCACAGCATATAATTTTAATTTTTACTGTCTACTTTAAATTAGAACTTTTACCACTTCATTGAATAATATCAGAAGCTCAGCAGTTTCACTCCATTACTCTCTTCCCATCCTTTGTTTTATTTTGCCAACAAATATCTTACTTCTACCAACATTTTCAGAACCCCCAAGACAATTATCATTGTTCTCATTTTTAGATAGTCAACACTTATTGATAATTACTATCGTATGTTATTCTTTCCGGTACTCTTCTGTTTTCAGTTTCATGTGTTTATATAGAATCATTGTGCTTTAGCCTGAGTATATTTTTTGTTGCCTGTTACTCCTGAGGAAATTTTGCAACTTTTGTTTATGCACATCTTCCTTCGTTTCTAAAGACTATTTTCACCAGGTCTTGATTCTATGTTGTTGAGAGCTACCATTTTTAAAACCATAATGTCTGGGCCATAATTAAGCTCTTGACATGACACTGCATAAGTAGTATGGGAAGTTTAGCAACAGGTTTAATATAAGAAATACTAAGCCAGTGTTTTGACTGCTGCCCTACTCACATCCCTTTCACCTGGCTGATTTATCTGCTTCCAGGCTGCTGTATGTTGGCTGCTGATAACTCACAGCTGCCCTGTTCTCTGGGAAATTGCCCCCTAACAAATAGGAACCATCTGTATTCTTTATCTACAGCTACCTAACACATCATTCCAAACTTTAGTGTCTTAAAGCAACAATAAGCATTTATCATGCAATTTTCTATGAGCCAGGAATTTGGGTATTAATTAGCTGTGGGGCTTGGGCTTAGCATCTTTCAAGAGATTGCTGTCAAGAAGTCAGCCAGGGCTGGGTCCTTGGAAGGCTCACATGGGACTACAGTATCATCCTCCAACATGGCTCACTTGTATGGCTGTCAGCGGGAGTCCTGAGCTTCTTGTCACCGTGACATTTCCATAGGGCTGCCTAACTGTTCTCACAACGTTGTGCTGGCTTCCCTAAGGACAAGAGCAAGGCAGCGGCGGTATCTTTCTGGTCCGACCTCAGAAGTCACACACTGTCATTTCTGCAGTATCACCCAGCTCTCTTCAGTGTGGAAGGGAACTATGTGAAGACATGAGGCATGAAGGCATGACAGGGAAGGTTGTGGGGGTCATTTTGGAGACTGACCAGCACCACGCGCAGGCACCTGCGCAGGGTGGTTAGGCTCCCACATGCCTCCCATGCTTGCAGTCACAGGCAGTGGCTGTCAGACATGGGGAAGAGGCTCACCTCTTGCTTCAAGGTGACGGAACCAGATAGGTGGGGAAATGCATGTTCAGCGTGCCCTGAGCCCACAGCCTCCTTCGCTCCTTCCTGCACACGCTGTCCTGCTTCCTGTACTCCCTCTCCTGAGAGCGCTGCACTGAGCAATCGTCCACATCCAAACCCCTGTCGGAGGCACTGCATCTAGGGAATCTAACCCAGAGATGTCTGAATTAGAAAAGAGTACCTAAAATAAATGCAGAATGAGAATAAAATATGACAAGATCACAGTAACCTGCCCTAAATATTGGTAATTCTCTTAATATACTCAAGTTGGATTTTTTTGGCAGTTTGGGCTGGGTTTGAACCCACCACCTCTGGCATATGAGGCCGGTGCCCTACTCTTTTGAGCCCCAGGTGCTGCCCAATATACCCAAGTTTTTCAACTTTTTTAGTTTTGTTTCCTATCCCATTCCCTCTCTCTATTCATTTTGAATTCATTGATTTTTTTTCTCATTCTATTTCTAATATTGGAAAAATGAAAATTTGCTTATTAAACTATGTCCCTGTATAAAGAGTTGTGCTGAGCTCATGCAGGAACTATGGACGTCTTCCTTTAGCTTGAGAGGACGTGAACTAAACCATAAAGTTGGATGCTTTTAATTTTATATTGGAGATATAATCTCACTGATTCAATCTACCCTATTTTTGTTCCATCTACATAGCATGCTAATAATGCGCTCACTGAAGCCTGAGTGAGTGATCCAGACCAGTTACGAGGGTTTCCAAAGTTGAACAAGGCTACTGCCCCTTTAAACTGCCAACAAAGCATCACTATTTTGCCTTTTTGGGCAGAAACCAAATCAACACAGCTGTAAAGTCCATTGTGCTCATATAGCTGTCTAAACCAGCCTAAGCTGAGTGATTTCCCCCTGGCAGTTCCTGCTCCCTGCTTGATTTCTTGAAGTTAGTTGGTAAGAATAAGCTATTAGCAAGCTTAAATCGGTGATAATTAGCTGTACATTATTATTTCAAAGTGATGTGGCTGTGCCAATTAAGTGGGTAATTAGAAAAACCCCAGGACAATAAATTAAGACAGAGTCTCAACATCAGCAGCCCATCTGTTCTCCAGCAAGCGTTCCAATTAGCCAAGCCTCTCACTGAAGAATGTGGGACCAGGGGACTGGCTCCATGCATGGGTGTGTGGGGGTGATAGAAACTGTCCTGGGTGCTAAGTACAGACAAGGTAGCTTTACTAGGAGAGGGGATTTTGATAAGGTGAAGAAAGGAGAATTTTTAGGAATATTAGATTTGGAGTGTTTCAAATATAATTTTAATTGTTATCTGGGTATTTCTCTGTTTTCTCTTCAAAATGCAATTGGAAGGTAGTGTCATGAGGCATTCCCATTTCATTCTAATGCATTTATTAAATCGTGATTTGAGTGAGATCTTTTTTATCATGTGAAGCATTAACAATGTTGTTTATTGAGAAGGGGAAGTAAAGAGGACATTCGAAATTGTAGAATTTAAGGATAAGAGTGAGGCAGGGTATGATTCTGACTCAGACTGTCCCTGTCCATGAAAGCAAATTAATATCCTGTACATCAAAGAAAAATGCAGTGAAGTGGTTAAAATAATTAATATAGGAAAACATTTTAAATGTATTAAATGAAGAACAGTTAATCTTTTAGGATTATCGTCAAGGTAGATGGAACAGATTCATATGAAATGGGATCGTTAGCTTAAAATACACAAGTTTATAGTTACATCGTCAAATCCTGCCTAACACAACACTTTATTACCAAAACCAGAATTAATGAAATTTTAAAATAATGGATGTTACACACCGGTCTATGTGTTTGGTGATATGGTAAATTAATATTGAGAGATACTGGGCTTCATGATGGATTTTAAATAATATTTTTGTCCATTTAATATTTATAATCGATCAGGAAAAAAGTCAATTCTTCGAGGAAAAAATTCAGTATCATTTATACTAAAGAAAGTAATTTACAATCTATTTCCTAAAGGGAAGTTAGTGCTTCTCTGAGGTGTCATTATTATTTATTGCCTGTAAGTTTAATTTACTAAAATAAAGGTCATGGTCCCTCCAAATGAGAAAATTTCTGTTTAATTTAAAACAGTGAGGATTAAGTGGTGGCAGCGAGTGCTTCCAGGACAGGGCAGGCCAAGCCAACGAAAGGTTGGGATATGGGGCCAGAGGTGAGGCCAGAGCAGGCACTGAGGGAACACAAGCTCCTAAAGCAGGCCAGAGTCGAGACCTACATGAATAATGAATATCAGGATGCGCAGGGGGTCAAAAGCCAGGCGCACGGGGACACATGCCAGCAGGCAGGGCAGACATCTGGTAAAAGTTTAAGCTAGTGGTTCTTAACCTTTGGAGATCGTGTATCCCACTGAGAATGTGATAAAATGTTCTCAGAAGAAAGAAAGTTCATAAACAGATACCTGCAAAATTCTGATGCAGTGGAAAACGCTAAAACTATATAAAAAATACAAACTTCTTTAACACAATGTTTGCTTTTACTTTCTAGAGGTTCATGGAAAAAATCAATGACTTTTGTGGTGAAACGTCTTGCACTAAATCTGTACCTTGGGAAATAAACTAATATCAAACATAACTTGTCCTGAAAGAAGAGGTAGTTTTAACTACTTGGTGTGAAGTAGATGTTAAAAATTGTGATCGGTCTTAGATGGGGCTGGGTGTACATGTGTTTGGTATCCAACAGATACCCACTTTTTGTTTTGATGGTAACAATGACGAGAAATTATAGGAAACTTATGTAACCATTAAAGGCTGCAATTGGAACTCTGGTAGTTTGATTTCTTAGATGAGAATAGGCTTAATTAATGGAGCACGAGATTGATTCTAAACTCTTCAAGTTCCATTGGTGTTCCCTAATGCCTTGGTCTTCAAGTTACTGCACGATGTATGTGATAATGAAAGCTGACAACTTTACATCAATGTGAGTAGAAATAAATGTCCCCAGATTTCTCACTACAGAAAGAATAATAATTTTTTTTCTAGTCCTAGGAAGCATGTTTAAACTGGACAGTGTTCAAACTGGTTCTTCAAATCCTATTTCCACACAGCAGCTTTGCCAGATGAGAGCTGGAAGCTTTCAATCATGTGTGCAGTGATTACTGTAGAGTTATCACATTTAAAGTCTCAAAATACCCCTTCACCAAGGAATTCAAACTGAGAGTGAAATTCTCTTCATCTAGAATCTCAGAAGATTTTATTTTTTTTTCTGACAAAAAGTGAATCTTCTATTCCTTTTCCTTTGGAGAGTCAGAAAGGTCGCAGAGTTGAAAAGAACCACAAATTCACCTACTCCATCCCCTCCTTTTTCTTGATGAACTTCTTGAAGAGATTAGGAGGGATCCAAGTTTATGCTCCAGGGAAATTTATGATTTCTGTAGGAGTGTATAAAAATTGTTTCAGAATTTTTGGCAGAATCTGTGGGGTGTAAATGAAGAGAGAGGCTTGCTCCTTTAAACCAAAGTAGAAAAATTCATTACATTTAGAAGCATCATGGACCTTCCATAGATGACAAGAGAATATCTTCCACTTTGTATTCCAGGGCAAGGAACATTCCCAACATTTTAAATCTATGAGTTGCATTTGAAGTTTCCAAAGAATGCATATGTGTATTAGGGAAAAACAGAGGGAAGCACCAAAAGATATTAATATTTGTCTCTAGTTGCACGTTGAATTAACAAAGCTGCCAAATCCCCCACGATTGTCCTCCAATTAGTAGAAAAAACATGTGTCTGGAGTAGATGACATCATTTGGTAGCTACATTGCTTTTTCTTTTTCCATTTTCACTGCGAAGCACAAATCAGATCAATCATTTCCAACATCCATGGCTTCACTGTGCTCTGGAGAATCGTGTGTGGGGTTTTTTTGTTTGTTTGTTTGTTTGGTTGGTTTTGGTTTTGTTTTGTATTTTGTTTTTTGCTTGGAAGTGCAAAAAAATGACCATTTGGAGGAAGTTTCAAGGTCAACAGTATTTTTAGAGTCATAGACACTTAGGTTAAACTTTTTTCTCAAAAGTAAGATTCATTTTATCTGGTGACTTTTGAGGTTAAAGAGTCTGGTGTTCGTCCCTTTTGGCTTGTGTTAGTTTTCACCCTTCTTCATCAAGAATCTTGTTATATATGGAACACTGCAACTTTGGGGTCTTGCAAATTGAGTAAACCCAGGGGATTTATAATCTCAGCTGTATTTGGTTTGTCTGTTTTCTAATTTAAGCTTTATATGAACAAATATGCATATAAAAACTAACAATCCTACTGGAAGGATAGATTACTTTAATTCCTATCACCTAGAAATATTTTGGATGCCATAGTGAAGTGAAGGTGATTATACTTGTATTATCCCTGGTCAGCAATATTTTATGCCACCCATCAGAAATTTAGAATAAAATTATACCGAGCAATTATGCAACATTCATGTTACAGAATGAACATTATTTTCCGGAATAAACATTACCAGGCTAACAGGAGCAAATTTAAGAGTAAAATAGCTTATTTCCTGTGAACCTTTGTTAATTATAGATTTTCTAGTTCTAAAGCCCATTTTTTATAGCAAAGTCCAGGGCCACAAGTGTTTATAATGAAATATATAGAGCATCTGAAAATGCAAGCATGAGCAATTTGTACTGGGTATACATACCATTTAAATAAGATAAATTTGTGGAGATAACCAGGAATATCTGTTTGTAATTAAAAAATTAATAGGAGAAGGAAAAGAAAGAAGGCTGTTATTGGCAGGCTACTAATGGGCAAGTATTAATGTTCCAATGATGCTGAGAGGGGAGGATATTGTCTGTTATGTTCCTGGTCCTCTAAGTCATGAAGTTTATTGTTAACATGTTAGCAGCCAGAAGAAATATCTTACTACTGAGAAGGAATATTGAAGATTTGACCTAAAACACTGAATCTCAAAATATAGGTACTCAATAATGATTCTGTGTCTAAACGGTGTATCTGAGGATCATTAGATTTGGAGATTGAAGAACTAACAGCATGCTTTTTTAAACTAGTAGAATCAAATGAATAATTACATAGCTTAATTAAAATGAAGAAAAAGTTCTAAGAAGTAAAAAAAAATTATCTCTTTTGGGATAGATACCCGGTTTCCCTGGTACTACGTGGTTTGTTTAAAATCTTGAACACTTGGTCCCGTGTTTATTTATATAAACGGGTTGAAGTCTTTGTTTAAACCCCTCTTTAATGGGAAACAGTCAGTGCTTTTTAAGGTACATTTTTACAACATGGGAAAACAGCGTTAGAGCTAGCTCTGAAAATCCAGTTTTGACAACAGGTTTAAATCACTCTTTTTAGAGGAGGATGCTTTGAGAAAAGGTGCTTTTTACTGGGGCATTAAATAGTAATGTGTTGGGTTTAGGAGGTCATTGAAAAGTGAGGAATAGAGGCATCTACCTGATTCTGTAGATGGCATGAACTTCTAGCTCAGGGCTGGTATAAAGTTGCAAGAGAACCAAACTTGAAGCACCTGCTTGGAAAGGTACCTCTGCAGAGGGTCTCTAAGGTTAGAGTACCATTTTGGGGCTTCTTTTCATTTCTTCTTCCCATTACTTTCCCTGTTGCTGGCCAGCCTACCACCTTCATCCCTGTCACTTTGTTGAGAAGTACAGTAAATCCTCTAATAAAGGGAAATCATGTCATGTGAACAAGACTTCCCGTGCAGAGAGAAAAACCTGGAATCACTTAACCAGGAAGGGGGAAAAAAAGTTCCCTTTGAGAAGGTGCACATCGTACAGGTCACGGTTTCCATAATGAGCGGTGGGTTCAGGTGGGGTTCAGAGAGCAGACTTTATGAATTACTCTTTTAGAAAAAAAGGGGGCATTCCCTTTTAATCACATCTGAATGTAATGTTCTTGAAGCATATTTTCTGTGTCATAAATGCACCATACTTTGCATTGTTTCTCAGTGATGTATTCACCATCCCCGCCCATCTCTCCATATATCACACAGTCTGTGCGGGAGCCGAAACTAGACTCCAGTTCTCCCTAGAGCCCATCTTACCCTGCAAGTTTAATTATTTTCAAGCGATGGCAATGAGAACTGTCCTTCTTGTAAAATAGAAATCTAAGTATTTTTCTGTTCTAAATATTTCTATACATGTTTTGCCTAACAGGATGACTTAGGTGAGAATGAAGTTAAATGATTAAATGTAGATTCAGAGTAGCAATAGAAAATAGTCCTTATCTGGAAACAGGTAATTATATATTTCCTCTGCTGAGCAGAAGACTAACGTTTTAAATGTCTTCTGTTTGACAGCTGTGGTCAGACGTCTCTGCAGGACTCGGCCTGCTCATTAATGCCCCATTAACCTTAACTTTGCCTCAGGCCATTAACTGGCAAACTGCACATTTGACCTTTGTTCTACAGATATTTTCAAACAGTGTGCATGGCACTGCTTTTAATTTGGATTCTGTATTATGTGTGGACTGACTTTAGGGGGAAAAAAATCAATATATGTCATTAAATAAGGAAACATGAGGTCTGTTACATTCCACAGAGAAAAAGCTCCATTTGAAAGTAAGATTCTTCCCCAATACTTTTTCCAGAACATTAGCTTTGGTCAAAATTAGAAATTGTCTCTTTTGTATTGTATTCAATGGGAAAAAAGTGGACGTGCAATATGTGACAATTTATATATGTTTTAAATAAAACAAATTCCCTCTAGATTGAGAGGTATCCCTTTTGAATACAGCTTTGTTTGCAGCCATGTCTAATTAAATGAAGTGCAAAATCAGATGTAGATTACAGCCACCTGCTTTAAGGCAAAAAGTTCCCTAGATGATCTGCAAAGTT
The DNA here is from genome assembly GCA_963574575.1 of Galagoides demidoff. Classification (NCBI taxonomy): domain Eukaryota; kingdom Metazoa; phylum Chordata; class Mammalia; order Primates; family Galagidae; genus Galagoides; species Galagoides demidoff. The sequence goes on along the minus strand of CAUYQV010161657.1, from coordinate 167 downwards.
TGAAACACTATGTCAGTCGTTTTTTGTTTTTTTTTTTTTTTGAGACGGAGCCTCAAGCTATCCCCCTGGGTAGAGTGCCATGGCATCACAGCTCACAGCAACCTCCAACTCCTGGGCTCAAGCGAGTCTCCTGCCTCAGCCTCCCAAGTAGCTGGGACTACAGGCGT
>CAUYQV010161655.1:0-27844 GCA_963574575.1 Galagoides demidoff | reverse complement strand
GCTCACAGCAACCTCCAACTCCTGGGCTCAAGCGAGTCTCCTGCCTCAGCCTCCCAAGTAGCTGGGACCACAGGCGCCTGCCACAATGCCCGGCTATTTTTTTTTTTTTGGTTGCAGCCGTCATTGTTGCTTTTTGGCGGGCCCCGGGCTGGATTTGAACCCGCCACCTTAGGTGTATGTGGCTGGCGCCTTAGCCTCTTGAGCCACAGGCGCCAAGCTGGTAACCAAAATTTTTAAGACATGTGAAATGGGGCTGCAGTCCCCAGGTGAGTCACAAGAGAATGAGTGAGACCAGGTGGTTTAGAGTGCAAAGCTTCTGGCAGGGACATTTTGGCTTGAGATGCCACTTCCTATCTCCAGCCACAGTCTCTACTGGACATCTTTGGGTGTGAACGGGTTGGGTCTTCCATATCAACCAGTTCAACAGAAAAAGGTCCATTTAAAAAATAAAGTGAGCATCAAGCTGCCATTGATAGGTGCCTTAGTTTAGGTCTCGGAGCAAGGAAACGATTGCAACTCTGGATAGTTCTGCTCTAACATTTATTTTAAAACTGCATATTTGTTCCAATGTGATGGACATATTACGGAATGATTTGGGCATCATGTGAATTTCACGTTTGCTAATGTGCAATTTTGTCTGCAAGAAACAGTAGGTGAGCACAGTGACGTGCACCCAGCTGAATCAAGGCTCGTATACCAAATGCACACACCCCAAACCTCTACCAGCTACCCCATTCACCTTAGGAGCCCAGCCCTCCCCATCTGGTGTTATACATGTAACTTTTCCTCTGGGTTTTGAAAACACTCTTTTCACCCCTGCATAGTTAAGTCACAAGCTGCGGCCCCTCCAACAACCACTGCCACAAGCCACCTTCAGGGCTTTTTCTAGGAAAAGTGCTATAGTCCTTGTTGTATTCATGCATTTTTTAACCGTAGAACATGTGCGCAACTGTACCACCATTTTATTAGGTTTCCATCTTATTTCTTATGCGTTACTAAGTTTTTGAGTCTTGGACCCTAATCCCATTTATCCCACAAGCCTTATGGTTTGTAATGCACAATTTCACGTAGCCTGCTGATAGTCTAAGAACTCATTTGTCATGTTATAGCAGAACTGACTGTAGTTTATTTGCAAGGCAAGGAAACGCTAAGAAGGAAATACAGAAGTCAGGATGTGAGACAGGGAGGCAAGGCAGCCTATAAAGACTGCCTTGTCAAGCACATTACTATGGTGGGTGACATAAATTTAATCCCACTGGGAAATTCTGGGAGATGGCGCAGGACATGGCTCAGATTTATCCTAGCAGAGAGGCAGTGGAGCTGGGGTATATATACACCAACCCCTCTTGGGTCCTGGTTGATGGCTGCTCTTGGGCGGTGTTGTTTCCAGCTTTCTGAGCCCTTAGACAGGCGAGGAGAAGTGGTTATTGATGGATGGAACTCCCACTGGAGCACACCGAAGGGACAAGAACCAAGGGACGAGTCATCTCCCTAAGAGCATCTGCCATGGAGGCAAAAAAGGGGACAATATTGCAGAACAAAAGGAGACAAGGGAGCAGGATTGCCCATTACAGAGCCTCTTACTATAAACCAGCGTTTCCCAAGCTTGCCTGGCAGGAGGAATCACCCGAGGTTTGTTACAACGCAGATTCCTGGGAGCCGCACCACATCTATTGAATCAAATTCTCCAAGGGAAGAAAGAGCCTGAGAAGCTTGTTTACAGTGAATAACCCCGCCACCCACCCACTCCCCAACTGCCAGCCTACAATGGGGACTGTCTCATCCGACAAGCTCGGGAAACACTGCTGAACAATGTGCTAGTTCCCCAGATTCCAACTGGCCTGGGAAGAAGTTTCTATACTAAACCCCAGGGGCAGAAGAGTGACTAGAATCATGGTGGCAGAGGCCCAAGGTGGTAATCAGCCCCTCCATTCCCCCACCACACTCACTGTTGGAAGCCAAAGAGGTGGCAGGCCGGCTGTGGTCATTTGTCTCTTCTCTTAATCTTCAAGGGCAGTAAGTGGCTTATGGGGAGCCCCAGGGGCCAGGCACACAGGCCTCCTGGCCAAGGTCACATCCTGCCCACCCACAAGAAAGGTCACTTAAGGCCCCAGAATAGCTTCTCTCCTCCCAGAGATAACTTGGCTTCAGGAAATTGCTGTACATTTAAGCTCCTAGATTTTAAGGCCAAGGCAATCCCACCTCACCACCCACAGCCTAGCACAGAACTGGAATTCTGCATACAGCTGCCCATCTACAACCAGACTCAAAATCTTGTGTATCAGCCGGAATTCCTTATTTTTCCTCAGCCCCAAATATGGCTCATTTCCAGGCCCGGTCAAACGAATAAACCTCTCATCTACAAAACTGAATGAAATAACTTGATAGAGAATGTTGCTCTAGAGTTGATGAGTAAATAAACCCATGTCTTCAGTTAAATCGGCTGTTGAAGCCTGATGGCTACATCAAGAAAGTCCAGATAGAAAAGATCAGAGTAATGAGGCTGGAGTTTATTTTTACACACAACAATGTCTGAATCACAAGGACACAATCGTCCCTCATGGCTAAAGGGAAATGGAGAGAACAGCCACCCAGGCTCCTCTGGGAAAATCTAAACAGCTTCGCCACTTGATTTATAACCTCGCTACTGCTATAGAAACACGGCTGACTGTGGACGTGGGTTTCTATTAGCCATCCTGGGAAGCGATGCTTTCTCTGTTGTTCATGGATGCTGGCTCACACTGAAACCAACTCCACGTGACATCTGCTGAACAAATATTCCAACAGGAAAGGAGGAGGTAGGTGTCTGCAGACCAGTAAGCCTACGAGGAGGAGCAGGACCTGGGCCAGCAGGCTATGTAAAGACTCATGTCCAGTACTCAGGGCGAAGTGTGGTGGGGTCAGCCCTCCAAACAAGAGCAAGACAGTTAGGAGAGTTCTAAACAGGCACCCGGAATTCTGCATCCAGTTCATACTTCCCACTTGATGTCTCTCAATTCCAGGGCCCTCATCTGAAAAAGGGACCTAGCAGCCAGGCGCAGTAGCTCGTGCCTGTCATCCTAGCACTCCGGCAGGCTGAGGCAGGTGGATCACTTGAGCTCATGGGTTCAAGATCAGCCTGAACAAGAATGAGACCCCATCTCTAAAAAATAGCCAGGCATTGTGACAGATGCCTGTAGTCCCAGCTACTCAGGAGGCTGAGGCAAGAGAATTGCTTGAGCCCAAGAGTTTGAGGCTGCTATGAGCTATGACACCATAGCACTCTATTGAGGGTGACAAAGTGAGGCTCTATCTCAAAAAAAATTAAATAAATAAATAAATAAATAAATAAGGGAGATGGTCCAAATGACCCAAGATAAAGGAAGGTAGAGGAGGTATCACAAAGGAAAAAAAAATAACAGTTCCTAGCTGTCATCAAGGGTAATAACACCAAGAGTGAACAACTGCTAGAGACAAACTTCAAGGTCAACTCTGGTGGGTAGGGGTGCCCCTTTCAGGGTTGAGAGTTTTTATGATGCGAGTCTAAACATGGAAGTGTGCTGATGAACAAATATCGATAGAAAGTTACTGTGTGTGGGATCCTATGTGCTGCATAGGCACCATGTAGACATGGGACTGTCTACTGCTCCTATGGCTGTTGCTGTGGCTATCATTATTACAGCACGAGTCCTTTAAAATAGCATGCCCTTATTATAGGCTTTGAATTTAAAGAAGGCAGTTTGCAAGAGCCAATTTTTTAAGTATTCTGATTGCTGACTAGAGAGGCAGCATGGCACAGCAGAAAGGCCAGAGAAGGTCCAGCAGGACCCCTGGATCATTGACCTTTAAGACGTGTGACCTTAAGCAAGTTCCTTAATCTCTCTGAATCCTGGTTTCTTCATTTGTAAAACAGAGATGCAAGTTATAAAGCTGGCCCTTGCTACCTCAGATGGTTGTGATAAGGGCCAAATGAAACCCCTCTATAAAAATATTTTGTAAAAGTAACGTGCAATAGAGATTCAAATTAGTTATAAAGATTACCACAAGTTCAAGAATAAAGAAGGATGGCTCCCAACATCACCACTTGATGGGGAGCAAAGGATGCTTTAAAGGGATTCTACCTGAACTGCATCATGGCCACTAGACTTTCATTGTCAAATGCTAAAGGGACTTACAAAGGATTCTAGGGACAGCACTGTACTGTGGATACAAGAAGCCGTATCACGTGGTGGTTATATGTATGAAGGTTCTGGGTTTGGATGCCATCTCCATCCCTTATTAGCATACTTCTACATGTCCAAGTTTCCATATACTGAGTTCCTTATATATGCCCCGAAGAAATGAAAACTGTACACAAACAAATCCATGCACATATGTGTTCATTCAGCACTACTCACAGATAAATAAACAGAACTGGTACATCCCTACACTGGAATACTATTTAGCCATAAAAAGGAATGGAGTACCAGCACCTGCTATAATGTGAATGAACCTGGAAAACATTCTACTCAATGAAAGAAGCCAGCCTCAAAATTATGAATGTCATATGATTCCAGTTACATGAAATATCCAGGGTAGCCAAATCCACAGAGACACAGCAGATTGGTGGTTGCAAGGGGTGGGGGGAAGGCAGGCATTGCGAGTGACTGCTTAATGGCTATGGGGTTTCCTTTTGAGGTGATGACAATGTTTTAGAACTAGATAAGGGTGATGATTGCATACCATTACAAAGGTACTAGACACTACTGAATTGTTCACTTTATGAATGGTTAATTTTTAGTTCTTTGAGGATTCCCCATACTTCTTTCCATAAAGGCTGTATTAGTTTGCAATCCTACCAGCAGTGTACAAGTGTTCCATTCTCTCTCCATCCAAGCCAGCAGCTGCAGTTTTGGGACTTTGTGATGTGTGCTAATCTTACTGGGGTTAGGTGATACCTCAGGGTGGTTTTGATTTGCATTTCTGTGATCATTAGGGACGATGAGCAGAGGCAACCCAAATGCCCATCAGCCCATGAATGGAACAACAAACTGTGGTATATGTATACCATGGAATACTACTCAGCCATTAAAAAAGATGGAGACTGGGTGGCACCTATGGCTCAAAGTAGTAGGGCGCTGCCCCATATACCAGAGATGGCGGGTTCAAACCCAGCCCCAGCCAAAAAAAAAAAAAAAAAGAAGAAACTGGAAAAAAAAAGTTGGAGACTTTACATCTTTTACATTTACTTGGATGGAGTTGAAACACATTCTTCTTAATAAAGTATCGCAAGAATGGAAAAATAAATATCCAATGTACTCCATACTGATATGAAACCAGCATATAAATACACGCTCATATGAACAATGAAACACAAATATAGTCTAGTACGGGGGGGAGAAGAAGGTGGGAGGGGGGCTCGGTGCCTGTGGCTCAAGCGGCTAAGGCACCAGGCATGTACACCTAAGGTGGCGAGTTTGAATCCCCAGCCCAGGCCTGCCAAACAACAATGATGGCTGCAACCAAAAAAAAAAAAAGAAGGTGGGAGGGGGAAGGAGAGACGGCAAGAGTGGGGATGTCACCTAATGTGCACACTGTGTATGACACGTCCCCTGGGTGAGGGACTGTTTCACAACCAGAACTTTACCCCTGGAAGTGAGAACAATATAATCTAAAAATTTGTACCCTCATATGAATTTGAAATTTTTAAAAATCCATAAATAAATAAAAGAATGGTTAATTTTATGCTATGTGAGCTTTACCTCAATTAAAAAATACATAATTATAAAATAATAATAGCAACCTCCAGCTTACTATGCCGACTAAAAGAGCTAGCATATGTAAAACACTCAGCACTATGGCTGGCACAGGGTAAACGCTCAGTAAATGCTCCCCTTTATCATTCCTCCACCCATCTTTCAGGGAAGGAGGGTGAAACACCAAAGCAACACAGAGAGAGATGAACTAGATTAAGACTGCATATTGTTCTTGGCTCTAAATACAAAGAGCTCATCTAACTTGTGTTCTAAAGACACGCAAACACACCCCTTTCCCTCACCTAATGAATCCAAAACCTCTCTAGGAGTTTTGTCTATGTCTTGGGCAGTGTGCCAATAAGTGACCCTACGCCCCAGGTAAACCATGCTGAGAGCAAGCCAGGTCTTTAGTAAAAATTCCCATCTACAACCAAAAAAGGAGGAACTGTGTTTTTTACCTTCTGAAAGGGAAAACCCTTTCAGGCAAGAAACATGGAGAATCCCCAAAGGCAAAATTTTCCAGGGATTTAAAAACATACCTGGGATGTCTTGCCATTCTTCATTTTCTCACTTTGATCTTCATTACAGCGTGATGAGGTGTGGTTTGAGATATTTGTGTTTTTCCATTTCAAAGCAAAACTCCAACAGAAGTGAAGGCCGGGGAAAGTGTGACAGAGAAGATCACAGGAGCACACAAGTCACAATAGAAAGGAGCTCAGCACATAAATGCCCCCGATGTCAAAACAGCAATAAAATTACCTCTTCACTCATTTCATGATCATTAATGATCTATGAACTAAGTACCCATTTATGAAGCCCATGATATATGGCATCTGAAGATGTCACCTTTTACAAAGGAAGGGGTAGAGATTTTTGTCCTGCTTTCATTTGTTGGCTATTTTGAGATTGTTTGTTTTAGCAAGAAGCCTAATAAGACTGGCCAAAGGGATCATAAAAACCCAGATACAGGCTGGAAAAAAGAAACCCAACTATAAAAGAGAGTAAAAATCTTAAAAGTACACACTTCAAACTATAATTCATCAGAACAAGATTAATCATTAATCTGACTGGCATTTTTTCCCAGCCTTAAATGTGGCCAGGAGAAGATTTATGCCCTAGAAACCAGTGAACCTGAAAAATCCCCCAGCAGATTCAAGAAGGCACAGATACATCTACTTGACAAAATCTAATTTCCACCTAGGACCTAGCTGCAAGGGAGTCTAAGAAAGCTCGTTTCCAGCTCGCCAGCTTCTGCAGTACACCATAGGAAGGCATGCTAGAGGAAAGTGAGAAGAGAGGCCAGAAGCCAATGCGCCATCTTGGTGAGAATTAGAAAAGCAGAAATTTCTGTGGTTCCCCTCTCTTTCAAGGAATTACCAACAGTCACCAGGAGGAAAAAGTCGAAATTCAAAGCCCCTGAACTGTTTCAGTGTTGTCAGGCCAAGTGCACCTGACTTTCAGTGGTGTGTGTGAAAGTAAGAGAGGAGGAGAGGCAGCCAGCCCGTGGGCGCTGCTTGTAGGACTTGGTGCTTTGGAGACGCGAGGTGACATAAGTTCTAACTTAAATTTCACACATGGCCTCTTATTTCCATCTTCCCCGCTTCTGTTTCAGCAGGATCCACAAAGTGAGGATTTGGCTGAGAGCCAGAAGAGGAAGAATAATGCTGGGTGTGAGAATTAAATCTGATCATGCAGAGGAAGGCTCCTGAGGCTCAAATGTGATTTCCCCCCCACCCCAGGCTATTAAAAAGCACCAGCGGAGAGAAGAAGGGAAAAGAGCCTGTATTCAGCCATCTTCCCTCCCTCGCAGATTACACACACATGTGCGCACACATACACGTGCACAGATAGCCACACAATATTTTTACCCTCACCCCTGCTGAAGAGACGATGTGGTTTAGTACAAAAATAATAATAATAAATCTTGAGTCAGGAAACCTGGTTTTGATTCTCTGTTCCCTCACTGCTTGGCTCAGGCAAGTCACTTTCCCTCTCTGAGCCTCAGCTTCCTCATACAGAAAAGAACACTGATCCCCACACCACTATCACCACACAGATGTAATGAGAGAATGCAATCTGTGTTGCTACAATGCAATCGCAGTGGCAATGATAGTGGTCATTTTAAATCAGTAAATATACTTTGTGTCACCTATTTCAGATAAGCAGAAGTTAAAAGCTTGGTAATACCTAAAGTTGTTGCAGCTTGGCAGGAAGACGGCTCTCAGAGACGCAGGGTAAAATCATAAATGGTGCAATCTAGTCAGAGGGCACCATTTCTAGCTAGTTTCTCTCCAGCTAGAAAATGGACCACCTCAGAAACCAGCAATTGCACTGCCTGGAATTCACCTCCAGACATACTCACAAAAGTAAGCCAAGTTATGCATAAGAGGACGTATAATGCAGCTGGTTGATAGCAGAAAATGGAAAAACCTACATCTGTCAGTGGGAACTGGTTCAGTAAATTATAGAGCTTTAAACACTATGCATCTGATGAAAAGAGTGAGTAGCTCATTTGGAACTGGAAAGATTTCTAAGGTTTGTTATTAAGGCAAGTAAAGAGCAAGATAATGAATATTGTGTGGAGTCGGAGATAGAGAGAGCGCGCGAGAGAAATGCACGAAAACACACACACGCTCCTGTAGGTAATTGGATAAAACCTTTCTGGAACACTGTACACCAGCTTGTTATCGGTATTTCTCTTTGGAGAGATGACTGGAACTCCGGGGGAAAGGAAAGCTTTCACATTTCATTTTATTTTCTTCCTTTCCTTTGAGTTGGAGGTTTGGTTTTGAACGGTGTGCATGCATTTTATTTTTTTTTAAATTTCAAATTACATATCACTAAAGTAAACTAGTAAATGGAGGAGTAAAGAAACCTGTTTTGCAAGTGGGCGTTGTAAACATAATAAAGAAATCAGCAAATGGAAAGCCTGCTATACCAGGAGGTGAGCCGGCCTCAGTGTTTAGGAAACAAAATGCTCTCTGGGCTGCCAGTTCCCTCCCTCCCTGAATAGCTTTGTCTTCGGGACTCACGAAAGGTAGAGGGGACAGAGGAAAACAGAAATGGAAAGCTAAAGAAAATAAATATGGAAAAAGCCCGTGGAGAAATGGGGAGGAAGCATGGTGTAAGAAGGTGAGGAAACGTTAGCACATAACCACGTTTTCAAGGTGGAGATACCGCAGAGGTCAATTGTCCCTCCTCATCTGTACAGTTCATGTTTAAGTGAATATTCTCCCCAGGGGGAGGCCGTGACAGGAGCACTCATGTCTTGTTGGCTGGGAATCCCAAGAGGTAACAGACATGTAACCTTTTGGCAGAAGACTCCTGTTGTTCCTAATATTTGTACAGCTCTATATACACAGAAGGGTACCAGCACAAAAGAGCCAAACTTTCCAATCTCTGCAGATTCCAAGCCGTAGATCCTACTTGCAAAAATGTGTAAGCCTCTGTGCCCCCAGCGTCTTTCAGAACCCTGGCTCTAGGGGACATGAATAAAATGCTACCCCAAGAGTAGATTTTGTGGTAAAACAAGAATGGTAAATGCTTGAATAACCAAAGCTGAATAGGTTTCCCACCTGCGGTAACATCCGGGTTCCTCTCAGTTGTTTAGTGGACTGTGATTCCCAAAAGGGTGGGATGTGGTATGCAGTGTCTCCCAGGCCTCCTGTCTGAGGAAGCCCGTTCTTCTAGACACGGTGCTAGACTGAAGCATCTTGGATGAGTTTGGGGAAGCCAATTCATTCAAGGGCTATTTCTCCTCCTTGATGTTGAGATCAGAGAGTAGGTATGGGATTAACTGTGCATGGAACACTGTACCCAAAAGAACTATTTCAGCGTATGGCTTGGGGCAAACATGATAAAAGCCAAGTGTTGTGGCTTCAAAAATACGCTGAAATTATTGCTGTCCTCCATCATATTAGTCCTGGAATGAATTTCGAAATTATACCCTTCAACTCCTTCATTGTACAAATAAGGAAATAAAGACCCAGATTACCATAATGGAGAACAGTGCTAGTGGTTCAGAACCAGGACTCTGGGGCCAACCCGACTGGGTTCAGGCCTCAGCATTCTGCAGGACCTTGGTAAGTTACGTGACCTCCCCGGGCCTCCATTTTGTCTTCTGTCAAATGAAGGATGTGGTAGTCTCTACTACATAGGACTGTGATACAGCTTAACAAGGTTTGGACTTGTAAAGTACAGTGTTACTATGTGACTATGTGACAGATGTCTGTCCCATACTAAGGGCCAGATAAATAAATGCTTCTTTAAGCAAATTAAAGTCACTGGGACCTAGGGTCCTAAAGGGGAGCGTCCTCGCTTTAATATTCATCCTTACCTAATACTTCCACTCCAATAAAATAGTAATTTTGGAAAGTGAAACTAAAAGGATAATGGTTCTGCCATCCTCAAAAAGTCAACGTTAATGAGTGGAGGTTAATAAGCCCACATTGCCAGGGCAAATCCTAAGAATTCAAATATCACATCCCCCTCCAGAAGCACATGCTATAAAAACTATGGGTCAGGAAGGCACAGAATATGTTGATTTTTTTTTTCCTTGCCAGCCTCATAGTTCTAGGAAGATTAGGCCACTTTTTAAAAGGATGTTCACAATCTGTACTGAGGGCGATGGAGGTGGGGCAGTAGACTCAGAATACTTGGAGGCATAAGAGTGGAAGTTGAAAGTGGGATGAATTGTAGCTTAAAGGAAAACAGGCTGTGTTTCTGACAGGTAAGGGGATAGAGTCGGGATAGAAAGGCGGGCTGAGGTCCTCCTCCTTAATTTGTTCTAAAGCAGGAGCATTGGGCAGGCTGGAAAACTCTGACTTCTTAAATGCAGGCTGTCCTTAAGTCAGATGGCATTAGTTGCCTTGTGTTGGCACTAGAGTTTCAGCCTGAACACTGAAATGTACATTTGCTAACTGGAGCGTGGAAAAGGTCCCAGACACAGAAGGGGCAGGGAAGGAGGGGAAGGAAGGGAAAGGGTGGGAAGAGCATCTGTGTGTCCACTGCCCTCCACTCTCCTGCCCCAGTCACAGAGGGAAAGCGAGGCAGGGTCCACAAACTGCCCATGAGCTCGTGTTCACCTGACCTTCCTTGTGAAACCCGCCTCTCCCGAGCTTTGGAAGGAAATTCTCCAACATTCGCTGAGGAGGATGGGATGTTAACCAATGCAGGAAGAAAATGGTGGAGGGGACCTGAGAAGACAAACAGGCTTTCTATTTTTTCAGGTTGACACAAGCACAGACTTAGAGCACTGCTTAAATGGTTGGCCTGTGATATGGAACGTTAAGGGTAAAAGTAAAAAAAAAAAAAAGAATTAACTGAGTTCAATGAACTCTCCACTGAAGAACTAAAAGTGGAGTCATGAATACCAGAAGTAACACCATGGGCAAACTGTTTTCTTTGAAGTTGTGCCAAAGACTCCTAATATTCCCAAGCAGGTTGGTCTAGAGATGTATTTTCTCATGAGGACAGTGATCATAGTTTATGAACCCCAAATCTGTACACGTGGTTGCTCACTGAGACGAAAATTATAACTGTCCTAGAACACTCATGACTTGTGGTTACCCTACCCACACATCTTGACCTTCCTTTTTACCACCTTGGCTGTGGTCTTAGGGATGTAAGTCTTTCCAAGTATTCTGATCCCTTTTTTGGTCTCCCCCAGAAAGGACATTAGTTTTGTCTAGGTCTACTAGAACAGAATTTTGTAGAAAGCCATAATAGCTGCCACATATTTATAATATGACCGGCAATTAATATAACACTACCTCACTTAATCCTCCCCCAATAACCCTTTCAGACAGGTATTATTATCCCTACTTTCAGGTGAAACAATAGAATCTGGGAACTACTAAGGGCCTCAGCTAAGGACGCTTCCACAGCTGATAAATGGTAGAACCTAGATTTGAACCCCAGTCTGCCTAATGCAAAAGCCCCCACACTTGTCCCTATTGCATGCTGCCTAGACCCCTCGTCATTCTCTGTCACAATAAGTGCAGACATGTAAAGTCCTCGTCGAGGTACTGTATAAAGCACACAGACTCCTGCCCCACCCTCACATAGAAAGGGAGTCGCAGTCCTAGCTATTTATGGCTACTGCTGCTTCTTCATACACCCCAGGAGGAAACGTGGCCAGACATTACAACCGACAACAATGGGATCACTGCTGAGGCATTTCTAAGAATCCCTCCCTCCCCTCCACAACATCCAGATAACAAACAAATAAACACAATCAGAATCAAAGACAGCTCCCATTAAAATAAAACCTGACCTCAGCCTAGCAAACATTCCCTTTTGGCCATCTGGATTCCTCACATTTATGGCTTAAGGAAACAATTGCATCCACTGCTCCCGCATCTGCTGGCATCTGCTGTTTGCTCGCTGTGTGCAAAGCCCCGCCTTGTGAATCATCTCTGGAAGCCCAGACTGGGAAGGGCACTGGTTTTCCTTTCCCATCTACTAAGGGATTAATTGCATTCTGTCGCTTATCCTGGTTATCAGTTCACACATGTGCCTTGGAATGCTTCTCAACATAAAATCGAGTGGCTTCCAGGCACAGGGGAAGTCCTACGTGCAATTCCAGAATTAAGATTAAAACAGCAAAATATACTCAGACCCATAGCCAGAAGAGACACCTTAGTAAACGCAGTCCTCTCGCAGCATCCTAGGCCCATGGAAGCATGCTTATTATTTGCCTACCCACATGAAGCCTGTCTCCCTTCAGATCCCCACATGGCAATGCGTGAGCACTGGTAGTAAGGACAGGGTGACCTACCCAGAGCACTGGTAGTAAGGGCAGGGTAATCTACCCAGATCCTCTTTACTAGGCCTGTGCAGCCATCCTCTAGCTGCTGTGAGTGGTGTTTGCTAGTGGCTCACAACTGCCCCCTTCTCAGGAGAGTCACTCTTGGCTAATGAGAGCCACCTTGCCTGGAAGGTAAGTTGCTCCTTTCCCGTGGACAGTTCCCAGCCACTGACAACTGTGATAGCTGCACAAGCCCTCTCCCTGTCCGTGAAAGCAAAGCTAGGCTGTGTCTGAGATCACATTCCAGCTCAGCAATGTCTGCTTCTCTATTCAGCTTCCTTTACACCCATACGAGTTTCCCTGGAGAGCTCTCTCCCAATAAATCACATGCACTAGAATCCCCGTCTCAGATGCCTTCTCTAGGGAACCCAACCCGAGACACAGACTTAGAAGCAAAGAGAAGTAGCAGAGTAACACCTTGCAATGAGGCACCCCATGGACAGCAGGATTCTGGATGGAATGCAGTTGGTGATGCACTGTGCTTTCAAAGAGGGGAAAAGCAAAGTTCCTATCTGAGGAAAAGACAGAAGGGATGTGGAGAGGAAGGTGCTGGGCTGGAAAATGGCAGGTAACCTCCCGTGTCAGGAAGTGATGCAGGAAGGAGGGAAAAAGTGAGTCCCTGGTTCAGTCTCCTCAGATAGGCCAATGAAAGGGTGCCGATTCTCCAGGAGGTTCCCAGAATATCCTAGCCAGCCGTGGGACCCAGAATCATAGAATCATCCCCACGGATATATAAGCCACAGCAAACCACCATCACCAGAAACTGCAGCCTGTGCTAGGACAGATTTAGGTCACACAGTCAGACTCCCAGAACTCCTGGCTGGGTAGCTAGGTACACTTGCCCAATTCTTCAGTCACCTCATTGGCATGGCATTCGACTTGGAGACGATGAGGGAGGTTTGCGGGGTTCTACGTAAGATTGCTAAATTCAAAGTTGCCTCACCAACTTTTGCCCACTGAATTTTCTAAATTTATAAAAACACAGGATGAAGAAGTTTGATATGCGCTTTCAGTGTGTGAGCAGATTGGAAAACCTCACTCAACTGTCCAGAATGTCCAAAAAGAGAGGATATCGTGGCTACAAGATATTTCCAAACAACTATAGTCTGAGTAAGGTCAAGGCTAAGATCTCTTTGATGTTTCCCCACAATCACTCCAATCGAATCATCATGGAAGCCCCGGGTTGGTTGAACATGTCCCATTTCCAGCCGCTCAGGGTACTACCCCATGGGACCTGTGGCCACATGAAAGGGACAACAGCATCCTAGCAACATGGTTTATGTCAGGTGGTGCCCCCAGACCTAGACATCACAAATAAGCACCAAGTCATTCCAGGAAGAGACTATTAAACTAGACCATGAAGAATGAACAGCAAGAACCTCTAGACTGCAAAACCCCAAAAAGCAAAATAATGTGGTACTGAGCGCCCCAAGCTTTGACTTATACTTTGTGAGAACAGTTCCTACTCTGTGACCCTGGGCCAACACAAGATTTTATCAGAGGCTGAATCGGGTGGAGGCAGGCGTGGGAGGTCATCAAAGGGCTATCTCTCTGTCTCCTTTGAGATCCCTGTGGGGACATGATAAATATAGTTCAGGTAAAGAGATGATGTCATAGGAACAGGAGATCTCATGCCCTGCTGGTAGGGTTTTCATTGGCAGGAACAGTATGGACAATAATTTGGCAATATCTAAAAAGCAGGAAAGGAACAGACCTTTCAATCCAGAAACTTCGTTTCTAGTTAGATATCCTGATGCTGTCAATGCTGGAGGCATATTAGAATAATCTGGGGAGCTTTAAAAATAATACAGGGCACTGGGTCCAACTCGTAGTGATTCTGATTTTATTGGGTTGGGGTGCAGCCTGGCCGTAGGACTTTTAAAAGGTCCCCACACAGTTCTGATGTATAGAATAGATTTGAGATCCACTACCCTAGAGACCCTTTCCCTCGTGTGCCGTCAGGACATCTGACATAATTGTTTGTGGCAGCATTGTTCACAGAAGCAAGAAATTGGAAGTAACCTAAATACCCATCAATAGGAGCACGCATAAATAAATCGTACTGTATTCTTTTCATGGCATTCCTCAGGGCAGTTACAAATGAATACAGTAAAGCCATACATTAATATGTTTAAGTCATAAAGCAAGTTATAGAATGAGACATGCACTATTATATATATGACCCATGCGAAGTTTTAAAACATGTGAATACTGTTTGTTTTTGTTGTTTTGTTTTGTTTTTTACTGTTTTGGGCCAGGACTGAGTTTGAACCCACCACCTCCGGCATATGGTACCAGCTCCCTACCCTTTTGAGCCACAGGCACTGCCCTGAATACTGGTTTTGAATATATACATATGTAGTAATGTGAAAACGTATCAAAGTAAGGACTGATAAATACAAACATCTGGATAACAGTTAGCATTGGGAAGAAAGGACGTAATCAGAACAGGTAGAGAACACAGGGGCTTTCGTTTCTAGCTGTTAACATTTTATTTCTTTAAAGAAATAGAAAGCAAGGATGGGAGAAGTGCTGGGCTTGGTAGAACTGAATGGGGGTACATGACCACTACTATTCTCTGTTCAATACCTTGCATGCTTAATGCTTAAAGCTATAGAACACAAAAAGTTCTGATCTGATCAAGTCAATAAAATGACACAACATATACAAAGCCCCAAATTCAGCAGCAGCCCAACAGTACCGAATGGAGGTAGTAACTCCTTTTAAAAAAAAAATGAAACAAAACTTTCAAGACCTTTTACTATTTAGGCCTTATTAAATCCCCAGAAAAACTCCAAGGCATTAGTTGCATGCTATCAAATGCTGCTGTGTGTATTTAGAACAAAAAGGCACCTAGCAGAGGCAATGAACGAGGTACTGTACATTTTGCATGTTCCCATCCATTCATCGAGCATTTCTTTTTTGAGAACCTATTGTGCGCTGGGCCCTGAATGAGGTGTAGGGTTTCCCTTTTATCTCTTCCCAATCGTGAACCCAAATGACCGTGAGTTTCCTTTCTCGTTGGTGAGAGTCTGCAGAACTGTGCTATGAACCACAGGAACACTTTTTCTTATGCCAGTGTTTTCCCATTTTGGTTTAAGGGCATCAGATGTCTCCAATTATCTACGTAGAGCATTGTGGAATGAACAACAAAAAAAGTCCTGCAAACAAACTTACCTTTAAGAGCCAAATATACATGGGAAAGGGACTCCTGGGGATGGAAGGAAGGCAGTGAAGGCAGTGAACAGAGGAAGATAACAACCCTACAAAATCCGCAAACCAGGAAAGGGTTTAATAAAACTATACAGGTTGAAATTAGTATTTTAATCAGAGGTGATCAAGTAGTGACCAGAAGAAGAGCGGGTGGTGTACACCTAGTCCTTTGGGTCTGCCAGCTTGTTGCCAAACCAGTTCTCCTGGCAGGACACTTGGCAGTGCTCTTTTTGACATCTGCTTGCCAAGATATTCACTGACAATAGCCCTTTGTTGAGTCACTGAGCTTTGGTCTCAGTGTCCCAAAAGCAACAGAAGTTTCTGTCTGGGCCTCAAATGCATAACTGGACAAATGTTAACCATTTTCACCTTTGCAAACTTCTGAGCTCCTCCTTTTCTGTCCTGAAAAGTGGTAAAAAATGGATTGCTGCCCAGCCTGTTTGAGAGGGAGGAAGGGAGCAAAATAGGAGAGGGTGTCACCAAAGAACCAAGATAAATCAGGGTCCTCGGGCCTGTTGCCACTGGATCCATTCCTTGGCTTGTGCTCTACTCACCCCTGCAGTCTGCATCTCCCAGGTCCACTGGCTTCCTACTGCGCTCTGCCAATGGGAAGCCCTGAGATTCCAGGGTAAGAGAAGGGGAGAAGTTAGGGTATTTCCTCCCTTCAGTCTCAGCCATGGCCACACTCCCTCTAGGCTTCCAGATTTCACCAGGCTTGTGCCCTTTTGTTCCAGTCTCTGCAGGGTGCCTCCAGCCCTTAGGTTCTTGTAGCCTTGCCCCTTCCTTCTATCCCCCCAACTTGCTAGCTATAGCAGCTTCCTTACATTGCTAAATTCTGGTTTACCACCCCATTCTCTATTTGGCTTCTCAGTTTTTCCATTGTCACCGGAGCCAATTCCCTGTATTAAATTCTCTTTGTGTGAAATACCTAGAATGGTTCCATTTTCCTGGCTAGATGCTAAATGGTATAGACACTTTGAGGCAGCTGAGTGCCAACGGGTTTGCAACTGGCTTATATGTTTTTCTCGGCTGATATAAGCCAATAGGAATTTAGTTTTGAGTCAAAAGACCTAGGCTCATATCCTCACCTTCCTTGTCTAAGTCTGCCTAGGAATGTAAGATAAGACATTTACATAACCTTTCTAAGCCTGTTTCTCATTTTTAAAATGTCTACTAGATTGCTCAACCATTTAGATGAAATGATATATATGAAATAACCTATCTATCTACAGAATGCTAAACAAAACTAAGCAAGTATTACTGTACTATCAACAATATTATTATTAAGTTTTGGTCTATGGTTAACATTTTTATAACATGATTCATTTTATAAATATAAAATGTTTGCTCTTTCCTATCCACTCATCTCTAAAGGGCAATTTTTATAAGATATTTTAAAGTGAATATTTCCTTGTCTTTTACAGAAATGTTTACCATGTAAATACACAGTCAGGTCAAGATAGAAGTAGGATTGCTAAGTTCTGTTGGGACAAGCCCCAGGTAAACACAGAGTATCATGTAATGATGTGTGAGGTGAGACAGAGAGTGTTTGGGAGGTTGTAGGGAACATTCACCCAGGCTATCAGTATTCCTTGTACGCATTAAAAAGCTTGACTTCTGCTTCTCTGCCTCAGCCAGTTGTCTAGAATGCCCTTAGGTTAGAATAGGCAAATTGGAGTTTAAAAGTATTGCTCTAAACCATTTGACTGCCCTTGAAGTGAATTGTCTCAAGCTTGTTAGTCCATGGCTTCAACAAAATGAAGTGGTCATGACCATCAGGGTTATGACTAACACCGAAGACCAAAGCAGGCACCTACCCAGAGGCTGCAGTTTCAGAGGCTAGGAAGTCACATCCTCAATGGCATGCAAAAAGCTTTATTTTTGTATAATTTTCTCCACCATTCTTCTGACACCTACATCAGGGGGCGGGGGAAATATTCTCCAATCAAGGGCACCGAATTCTTTGGGAAAGGAATGCTATGCAATTGCTGATGGTGGCTGTTCTGCCTGGGAACAGGACCTTAGGTGAGAGGCCCCCTAAGGAGAAGGATGTCCCAGAAATGGGGAAAGGGTACAGAAGTGGTGGCTAAGGCACCAAAGCCAAGCCTCACACTTCGCAATTTTTCCAAGCCCTCTCCATGGTTATGATTAAACACGAAGGGAAAGAGTTCCAGAACAAGTTTGGGGTCAGAAGTCAAAATTATCAGAGCTTTTGAAAGATGAACAAATGCTGTCTCCTCCTATTTTGAAAAGATGGCCATGTGGAATTAGCCCAGGAGTCATCTAGGACCTGTTCCCTACTTCATACTAGAACCAGTGTCTTGTTTAATCTTCCCATAATCCCTGGAGCTATGTCTTATTTACCCTACTTTTCAGATGAGGACACAGGGGCCTGCAGAACCAACAAATCAGCAAACCAGACTTCAAAACTCGGATACCTAACTCACCAGTGAGTGCATTGCCCTGCCCTGCCCTCCTGGTCGGTAAGGTCTTTGAAATCCGTGGAAAGCTCTTCTTAGTTGGCATTCTCTTCCTTCCAGGTTAAGGTGGCAAATTAGTCCACTGCAACAGTGATGTGCTTACAGAAGCAGATTCTCAGTCAGTATAACTTGGGTAGGGCCTGAGATTCTGCATTTCTAGCAAGCTTCCAGAAGATGCTGGTGCCATGGTATGGGGACAATATCATACATCCCCGCAGCCTACCTTTCTTCATTCACTCAGCCATTTGTTCATTTGAAATGGACTGAGTTTACTAAGCGCCTATTACATGCCAGGCACCATGCTAGGGGCTGGGGTGCAGCAGTGGACAAGCAGACATAGCCCTTTCCCTTATGAAACTTACACAGTAGTGGAAAGAGACAGAAAATAGATGTGAAAACTAAGGGATGCAGCATCAGGTATATATTGGACAAGGCAGGAGAGACAGCAATTAGGGATAGGGAGGGGCATTATCTGACCCCAGCCCACACTCATGGGACACTGACCCATGATCAGTGGAACCAAGTACCTCTAATGCCATTTCTAAATCAAGCCATCAGCAACCAATAAAGATTTAATGCCCACCCCTGCTATGTGTAAATCAAATTATGAGATGAAAGGATACAGTATCTAGGATTGGCTGAGAGGTTCCTCATATCGTTGTTTGCTTTATTATATGTTTGGCATTTTCCAGAATGAAAAAAAAATCAGAATTCAAGTATATAAGTGGTTGGGACGTAATAGGTGACCTCAATGAAATTCAAGTCACTCTGCAGCCTGATTCTAGATTACTGGTCCTTAACCTGGACTTGAGTGGGGGCGGGCAGGGACCTTGGAGGGAAACTTTACATTTTACTTCCCCTCGTCTCTAACTGAGATGTAGCATTTCTTTAATTTATGAATGGAGGTAACAAAGCACAGCACAGTAGTATTAGCAGAAGCTGTGACTCTCTCACCAATAAAAATCACAGATAATTTCATATCACAGAAACCACTGTTCAAGAGATATTTGGAAATACCCCTTTCAACCTTCAACTCAATCTTGATAACTAGCAGGTTAATAAGAAGCACATATTTTATTATATCTCAAATTCCTATTTTCAGAACTGTCTTTACACAGTAACTGTAGGTCTTTTGTAATGCTACATGTTTTAGTTTATACATTTTCAAATCTGAGTCTGGGAAGAGTCCAGGGTTCACCAGCCTGCCTGGACTCCATGCATATTACAGGTTAGGAATGCCGCCTCCAGCTTCCACTCCAGGTTCCCCTCAGGCTTGCAGGATGGAGAGTGACTACATACTCCCATCACTTGCCCAGGCAGCGACTCCATGCCCTGTACACCCCTACAGGGGCCCTGTCCTGCCTGCAGCAGCAGGATACCCCGCCTCCCCTCCCTCTACCAAAAAATGTGGTTCCTCCAGCCCTCAAGCCCAAATATCATCCTGCCTGGAGCACTCAGAATGGTGAAAGGGAGCTAGAAGCATTTGGAAATTTCTAGCATCTCAGAGATAAGCCCTGACTCTAGTGTGAAAGAAAATGCAGGCACTGGAGTAGGAAAATGTTGGGCAGTGAGCCAGATAAAATGTAACATTCTTCAATGTTTATCCTTTCTGGCTCATTTGTGCCTTATCTATGAGAATCTCATCGGGAGAAGAAACTCCTGAATGACAGTCACATGGCCATCAGATTCTGACAGGGCAGAGGTTGGGAGGTGAGGGGGTAATGGCAGGCAGGTGGGATGCTGGCAGGATACAGGTGAGGAAAAACATATTGTTAGGATTTTTGCTGGGGAGGAGACGTTTTCAAATCAGTCGCAAGGATGGGAGCATGTATCATCACACCTGTCCCACCCCTGACAGGCACCAAACATAGGGTTCAGAGCTGGTGACTGTACTTTATTGGGGGGCTGGAAACTTCTGACTCCCCAGGACTCGGCACACTGGGGCTCTGGACCCGCTCGTGGCTTGAAGGTGAAAATGCTGTTCACAGCCAGACGCTTCATTAAAATTTTGATTTTCAGCTGAGGCTCTGGTGTGCGCATGCAATCCAAAGGGCGCTTTCCCCCAGGTTTTGGAAGACAGAGTCTTGTGGCTGGCGTACACCTGTTGACATAGCCTAAAGAGCCCCCTTCACTTCCCCTTGCCTTTCATCAAAGACTAAAATTATAGCTACTGAGCTGGCCTCGCCCTTCTGAGCCTGTAACCGGACACCATGGGACAGCTAAGGCTGTCCCAGAACTCAGCAGAGGAAGAAAGCCAGGGCGGGTGCGTCGGGGAGGGAAGGGGACACTCCAGGACATGCCATGTCATGAGAAACTAAGGCCTCGGAGACCGTGAGAACGCAAGTGCAGCTATCTGGCCATGGCATCAATCCCATGCCAAGGAATCAGGGCACAAATCCTCTAGCCAGAAAATAAAAAGCAAAGTAAAAGGCTGCCCTGGAGGATGGGAGCCCGAAATTAGAAGCCTCCCAAGGCCTGAAGGCAGAACTATAAAATTAAAACCCCTTGACAGCTGTTGAGTCGCCCCTGGTTCACAGTAGGAATTCCTGGTAGGAGCAAGGCTGGGGACTCCATGTTGGCTCAGCCACTTCCCAGCTGTGGGACTTGGACAAGTCCCTTAACCTCTGTGAGACTCAGGGTCCTCATGCATAGTCAATGCAGAGAGCAAGACCCACACGATCCAGGCTCCCACAAAGGTGAAATGAGATACCCGGGCTAGCATTTTGCAAACTTCAAAGTGCTCCAGAATTCTTCAGAATATTGTTCCTGGCTCTCTGGAGTGGGACAGCAGAGTGGTTAAGAGACTAGACATTGGGATTAGACCAGCTGGGCGTGAATCCTGGTTCTGCTGTCTCCAAGATGTGTATCCTCTGATAGTTCTTCAGTCATTCTGTGGCCCAGTTTTCTTATTTGTAAAATGGAGCTTAAACAGAGCCATACCTGCCCCACAGGACTGTCACCATGGTTAAATGAGTTTGTTTACTCACATAAAGTGCTTAGAGCAGGGCCTGGCGCAGAGGAACATCCAGTAAATCATAGTTATTCTGTTCATTGTTTATGTATTATTGCTGTGATTACTGGTCAGTGGTAACTCATTTCCATTTTGGTCCCACCGAGGGCAAAGCATATTTCACCAACCGTTGCTTTTGGCCTTGGCCACGTGACTCCGTTTGTCTGATGGGATGTGGGCAAACAGGCTGCGAGCTGAAGTTTGAAATCTGCGTGTGCTGTGGGGTTTGCTCTCTTGTGCTTCTGCCGTTTCCGTAAGAAGAACACGCCTTGGAGAGCCCACTATCCCAGAAGGACAAAAGGCACACTGAGCAGACTAGAAGGAAACCTGAAGACCAGAGCCAAACCCAGCCGAGATCAGCCAATGTACAGATCACAGCCTAAAGCAGAGTCACCACGGCTGATGTGCAAAACCGAAAGCATGAAAATGGATACTTGCCACCAAGCAATGGCTGCCTGGTAGTTATTTTTGTTATTCTCACCATCCAGCAACAACA
Organism: Galagoides demidoff; assembly: GCA_963574575.1. NCBI lineage: Eukaryota > Metazoa > Chordata > Mammalia > Primates > Galagidae > Galagoides > Galagoides demidoff. The sequence continues at coordinate 6,123 of CAUYQV010161655.1, read as the reverse complement.
GATTCACTTCAGGGTTTTCATGTTAAATCTTAAAATACATTTCACTCCATTTTTGGTCAACTCTTACTATAAAAAAAAACAACAATAGGAAGAATTGTCTTTTCATTGTAGGATGTATGAAACCAGCCTTTGCTTATTCACTTAACTACCATTTACTGAGCAGCTACGACCGACATGCAGACATCACACTGGGTGCTGCAGAAACACACACTTCAGGACCATCTGTATCAAATTCCTGCAGCTCAATCATCATTCGCTGCCTAACATGCTGATTCTTAGAAAGCCAAGTTGTGCCCATTAGTCCCGGCCAGGGGAGGAAGGGCTTGCATGCCATGGTAACCCCCTGGAATCCACCAAAGACTTAAGCCAGCCACGTGTCTACTCAGCAGGAGGGCTGCCAGTGTCCAGGATCCTCTGGGCTCTGTAGAAAGTTCTACAGCTGTCAAATTGCCACTGATGTTCAGAATCTGAAACGCTGCCATCTTTTTCCTGGATAAAACCCAGTACACACCTAAGATCAGAAAGGCAGTAAGTTGCATCTCTCCTCTCCCTGGGGCTAAAGCAGCCCTGGTCTGTAACAACTGACTGCTTTTCTGGGGCTCGGGAAAATTGAAAAGCAATCCATCTGGAAACACCCCCTCCCATAGCTGACGCTGTTTAGAACCTGGCAGGAGCGAGGATCAAGGGCTGGGCCGCTATTTTATCATCCCTCCGATGTAGGCCATCTAAGAGTCTATTATCCAACCCGGGCCAACTGGCGGGACTCCAGGTCAGCACATTTCAGAGTCGGAGGGCACCTCAGAAGCCATTTCCCCCACAGCGCCCTCACTAACCTCAGCCTCAGCTCCGGGGATAAAGAAAGGGTTTAGTCTGCAGATTATTCCATTTGAACCCCACCGTGAGCTGTAAAATAATGGATGGTGTGGGGAACGTTTACAACTCTCTAGAAGGTATATATCTTTTCTTATGTGCAACATAGAATGTGGGAGCATAAAAATAACTGGTTGAATGTTTATTTCTTCTAAATGCTCGCTTGGTTTCTAGGAAATTTTAAATGTATGTCCCCTGAAGTTTGAATTAATGTACCTAGGGTTGGGACTTGTGGTATGTACGTAACCTGGGGCCCTCTGTAGACCTAGCAATAGCACAGTTGCCTCAAGCTTTAAATGGGCTGTAAAGCTCAGCTTTTACTCTTTTATCATGCTTCTTACCCAGGACGCTGATAGCTGCCAGCACGTGCAACGTGAGACGCTGTCACCGTGGGCGCTCACAGCAGTAGGGGGCATCTCACACTGCCTATTAGGAAACCACTCCAGCCCCCACTGCTACCGTCTACTCTGAGGACAGTGTGGGCTTCTGGATTGTGTCTTATTATTTGGCATTTTTGATGTCTTGTCAGCTTGGGGCGTTGTTGACTGTGGAGAAGCTGCTCCTCCCGGGGCTAGTGAATTCCTAAGGATAGCAAACAACTCACCTGGGAGAGCGCCTTTCAGATGCAAACCAGCCAATCCAGCCTCCTCCTGGGTGCAGCTCTCCCACTCCAGGCCGGTACCTGCCTGCCCTAATTGCCCCAAGGCCTTAGGAAACAGACAACTAAGGACAGCCCTATGCTCCAGAGCCCACTGAAATTATTCAAACTAGTCAGTCCCAAGCCCTGATTACTCTGCCTTGACTGTTCTTCCCATGAAAACCAAGACTGTTGCTCACAGGTGTGCCCTCTCCTGCCTCCTGGCCCACCTGCTGCTTCCCCTGAGGGCCCCCCCAGGGCATGGTGTACCCCTCCTCTTTGGATCTGCATCAAACTATCTTTTCAATGGAACTGCCTCCTGTGCCTGCTGTGTGGGTCTCACTACATCCAAATAACAACAAAATCTACTTTTAAAGCAGCGTCTGGGCTCAGAAAAGGGGAAGACAGTGAGCAAGTAAGCCAAGACCGCCTGTCACCAAGGCAAGATGGTCCCTCCAGTTGCGAGGAGGCTGCTCAAATCCCTCCCTTTGGAGGGGTGAGGACTGGGAACACATGAGAGACAAAGGCACAGGGTCAAGGCTAAATGTTTAACAACTGACTTTTAAAATGAAAATGCCTTCATTAGTAGTGTTTAGGGATTCCATGAGGTAAGTAGTCTTACTATGATCAATTTCAAACTACCAGGATGAGGAGAGATGCACACAGTGGGCCCTGCAAACCTTTACATGTTGGCCCTGGCACACTGATTGAACAGGAGCTCCTACCATTTGTTGGGGGGCGGAGTGTGTGTCAAGGGAATTCCCCAAACGTGGCCCTGGAGATCCAAGAGCCAAAAAAAAAAAAACAAAAAAACTGCTAGATACTTCCACAGGACAGGCTTTCAGAAGAAGAAAAGAGCTTGCTTTTTCCTCGCAGAAAAAGCATTCCTATGGAATGTCTAGGAAAGAGTGCCAAGGTCCTTTAAAAGCCCCCAGACATCCTTCATGCCAGCATCCCTCAGGGGAAAATGAGGCTCAGGAGTTCAGGGCATTCGGGGTGTGGGAGAGTGAACCTAAGGTCTGGTATCACAAAGCCCTGGCCTAGATGGAGAGCTCCACTGCTATGTGACCTTGGATGAGTTCGGCTGACTCCCGACTTTAGTATTCTCATCCATGAGATGGGAATAACAACTCCAGCTTTGCTAGGGTGTGATGAAGGCTAGGAATAACACATGCTCAGAGCTGAGCACAGTGCCCGACAGACAGCAGTTCTTAACCCAGTCCCCATGGGGAGATTTTTTACATTAATTTATAACTGAAATTTACTATTTCCTGCAGTTATGAGTGAAGGTAACAAACCACAGTGGCATCAACAGTACTTGTGAGTCTGTCACCAATAGAAACTACAGATACTTTCCTATCACCTTACAGTCAATATCTGGAAATATTATTTACATTATCACTACTTCAGAGTAAGATAGCTGTTGGATTTACCACTAACTCTCGTTATAATATTTAATGTAGGAATACAGAAGCATATTTCAATTGTAACATCATGATTTTTAAAAAGTTTTGATAACCATACTTCAATATCCATGGCCTCCTTTGTAACTCTATGTATCGTACTTTATGCATTGAGAAACATTATTCTGAGAAGGGGCCCAGAGGTTTCACCAGATTGCCAGAGGGGTCCATGTTTCAAATAAACATCAAGAATCCCCGGATGGCTACCATAAATGGTAGCTAGTTTATTATTACCATTGTCCTCACAGCCTCTAGGGCACTACAGTCTCACTTGGGTGAGAACCAGAGGAGCAACTGCCCCCTGGAAAAGGTCTCAGCTTCATGTGCCCACGGGCTGTCAGAGCAGCAAAAAGCCATTGACCAAAGTCTCTCCCTGGCCACCTGCTCCTCCCCCAGCCTCTGGTAACCACCATTCTACTCTCTACTTCTATGAGTTGTATATACAATTATTATTTGTCAATTAAAATAAAACTTGAAAATAAAAAAAAATGTTTTAAAGTTTTCTTTAAAGAGCCAGTGAACAGGAGGGTAGTGCTTTGCCTGGCGTTTCCTCAGAACTCTCTGCAAATCCCAGCTATGGTTGACCTAGTAAGGCTCTGCCATCCACAGTGACACAGGATGCAATTCCCAGCTCTGTGCCCACTGCTAAGTATTTCCTGAGTTATTTTCATAGTCTGACTCCTGTCGGAACCTGCCACAGCTGCTCCCGGAGTCCTGGAAACACACTATTGTATGTCCTCAACAAGTACCGACTGCTAATATTCTGCCATGATCTATGGTTCAAAAAAACTTAGACATGGCACCTCAGCCTGGAAGATTTCATGAGAGGCAGACTGAGCACCCTTGAGGCCAGAGTGTCTACACCTGTGAGCTTTTTTAGAGGATGGAAAAATGTTTAGAAAGTAAACAATTTTGCTGATTAAGCTCAAGCATTGTGGAGGGAATGGAGGTTCATCTGTAGAGCAGGGCTCTGGAGAAATTGCTCCTTGGGCAGCTTATACTTTGTCACACAGCTGAGACATTTTCAGGAGCTTCCGACAAAATCGCTGACATCTCTCTTGACCAGAAATTCCACAGTACCAACTCTTCTGGCCTACTCTAGGCATTCCAAGATATACAATGAAGCAGCCCTTTCATATCTTCGCCATAATAATTTGAGTGAAATATCATTGTTATTCCCGTTCTAGAGATGAGAAAACTGAAGTACAGCTACCTGCCCAAGGTCACAACGGTAGTAGGAAGCAGAAGCAGGATGTGAACCCAGTTCAGTGAAACTCCAAAGCCTAACTTCTTGGCCACTGTTCCAAATGGATGCAACGACTGAAGAGCTCCCCGGATAACCAGGTACATTTAAAGCAGTATTTGGGGGCAGTGGTGATTTTTGATACTGGACAACTCTCTGGCTACAGTCAACACATCCACCTTGCACACTGACGCTAAAGAGATGAAAGTGCGGGTCGATTTGACAATTGGGAGCCAAAGGACCCTTTGTCCGCTGAGTTACTATGATAAGGGCATCAGCTGCACAGAGACATAGAGACGAATGAGCCTTCCTGGTCCCTTGTCGTCCGCTCTGTCTCTTAGAGGATGTGTCAGGAAGGATCATTTCAGCTGAAATCTACACTGCCCTGCGGGGAATGCTCCAGAGTCCTGCCCTGGGTGTGTATCACGTTTTCTGTTTCTGGCTTCAGCATAAAATCCAACCTCCTCTCTCCCACAGGAGTTTCCAACAAATCAAGAACATTCATCACCATGTTCAACCTTTGAGTCACCCAGTCTGAAATTCTGATAGACTCATGGAGTTCTCGGGTCAGATACAAGCACCATCCGGACTTCTGTCAGTTTCACACAGTTCTTTGGACTCCACAGAATGCTTCATAATTATTTCCACAAGCGCTTATAAACAGCAGCATCTATTTAGCTCAGCATAATCACGCACTCAGTATATGCTAGGAAATGTCGAACAAGTGACTTTTCCTAGGAAAAAAAGAAAACAGCGCCTTGGAGTGCTTGCTGATTTCTGTGGCGTAAAGGCTTCTGCTACGGCTGACTTCACATCAGTTACCAACTCCATGTCCCCGAAACCTGAGTTGCTAAGAGATGCGCACAATTGGCTCTTGTGTGAACAAGCTGGCTCCAGCACACCTCCGCCCAGGACCCAGCACCCAAGCCCATGTTAAGAAAAACCTCATCTTTTAGTAGTCTTCAGAATACTGAAAACTCGCTAAGAGTCTGTGATGAATAACAAGTGATTAAGGGTATTTGAGACCCAGCTGGGTAGCAAGATCTTGGGCGCTGAGAGCATTGTGCCTCTTCTGCCCAAAGCCAGCTACTAGAGCAGCAAATGTGAATAAGGGGCCAAAATAGACCAGGCATCCACCCCAGTCCCTCGCTGAAGAGGCAAAGCTCATTTCACTACATAATCTCTTGAGCACTTTATACCTGGGTAAGCATTATCACATGATCCTTAAGCTTTAGACCTCAAAATGACTGTGAGCCTGGCCAGTCACATTCCACCAGCTTCCCCTATGCCTCAGAAACGAACATCGCCAGCTCGGGGGATGCACTTTGGGGCTTTCTATTTCCCTTTGATCATATTTATTCTTTATTATCTTAATCCTATGTTAGACGTTTTCCTGTCAACTCTTTTGAATACTTCCAAGGATACCGATAAGTAAATAAATCCATATATAAATTAAACGAATGAATGAACAAAATTCAAATGCTTTTTTGTAGACTGTACAGCAGTTGTTATGACTAACAATAGTCCACCAGCCACACATCCCTGCTGTCAGCATCAACCTCAGTGGTATTCCCCTCCACCTGAACTCATAAGAGGGTCTCAGATAAGCAAAGAGGGCCAGCAGTCTTCATCTTGATAATAATGTAAATAACAACCACTGATTAGTCTACTGTATGGCAGACATTTGACATGCGATACCTACAAAACCATTAACGATGTAAGCAAAATCATAGCATCTGTCTCCCCGAAAGGGAAATAGAGGTGGAAAGGAGTAAGAAGAGGGATAAAAAAAAACAAGCATCCATATATATGGGATACTAGGGAGATTCTGGGAGAGTTTGGGGAGAACTGAGAGCCAGGAGAGAAAGAACCTTCTGAGACACTTAGTTGTGTTTAGAAGATGCATTTTG
>CAUYQV010161651.1:0-15195 GCA_963574575.1 Galagoides demidoff | reverse complement strand
TGCTATGGCATCACAGCTCATAGCAACCTCCAACTCCCCAGCTCAAGCGAGTCTCCTGCCTCCGCCTCCCAAGTAGCTGGGACCACAGGCACCCGCCACAACGCCCGGCCATTTTTTGGTTGCAGCCGTCATTGTTGTTTGGCGGGCAGGGCTGGGGATTCGAACCTGCCACCTTAAGTGTACGTGGCTGGCGCCTTAGCTGATTGAGCCACAGGCGCCAAGCCAGTACTCTTTCAACAAAGCAGTATTGTTCTTTGGATTTCCAAGGAAGATCAGCTAAAATGGAATGAAAGGGATGGCGAGGTGGCTCACCCCTGTAATCCTAGCACTCTGGGAGGCCAAAGTGGGTGGATCACTGGAGCTCAGGAATTCAAGATCAGCCTAAGCAAGAGTGAGACCCTGTATCTACTAAAAATAGAGAAATTAACTGAGCATGGTGGCACATGCCTGAGGCAAGAGGATTGCTGGAGCCCAAGATTTTGCTGTGAGTTATGATAATGCCAAGGGACTCTGCCCAAGGCAATAGAATATGGAAAAAAAATAAAAGGAAGGAAAGTGCCTTCTAGCTAGACATTGGAAAACTCTGGGAAGATTTCAGAGAAGAAATGCCTTTTACACTGGGCTGTGAAGAAGGCATGGAATGTAGACCTCCAGAACATATCAATAACCAATAAACACTCAATGGCAAGGCATGTACAAATGAGCCTTTTTCCTATACACACTCATCTGTCCTCACAACATCCCAATGGGCTGGGTGTGATGGTCTCAATCTCAGAGAACACTAAATAACCTAAGAAAACTTGACAGAATATAAAGTTGCTTAGCCCGAAAGTGATTGATTGAGTGAACCTCCCCTTCCTGGAAAATCTAGAATAAATTATGCTGATTGCACTTGTGAACTTTAGATTCAAAACAAAAGTTCTAAATACCAAGTGAGGAGAGATCTTTCAACTATGTTACATTTCCCTCTTGGTGAGTGATCTTGGGGTAGAAATAGCCACAAACTGCATGGACATGTGTATGGTAGACCAATGAGAAAACAATGATTTATCAAAGCTTCAGGGCAACAGCAATGGATGGGTTTGTTTGTTTGTTTGTTTGTTTATTATATAGCTGCCCTGCTACCCTGGAGTGGCTAACAACAATACCAATACTAATACATAACATTTTACTGCATACTTTTTATGTGGAATGCATTCTGCAAAACCCTCTACCCGTGTTTTTGTGAGAGCCAAATCAGCGCCATTTTATTATTAGACTATAGAACTTCCCCTTTCCCACCCACCCTCACCCTGCCGCCATCTTAGATCTGCTTCCCCTAAACTCAGGCCTTTCCCCAAATCAAGCATCCTAATCAGCCAATCAGAAGTGTACCCCACCCTCTTGCCCCATACCACCCCCACACCTGCCATTACCCCACACCCCTCTTACTCCATATCACCCTAGACCCCCCCACCCCTCACCCCTGGTGCCCAGTTGGGACCAATCAGGAGCCTCCCCATGCTATTGTAATCACAAACCACCAATGGAAAATTATACCCCGCCCTTCTTGCTTTCTGTACCCTATGAAACTTGCCGGACCCTGGGCTCGGGGGCTCTTCCTCGGTGTGCCTACCAGGAGCGTCCAGGCCCGGGTGCCTGGGCCTGCTAAATGAAGCTCACCTCTTGCTTTTTACATTGGAGTCTGCCTCGGACAGCTTGCTGGGGGCTACTGGGCTATTTGGGTGAATTTCAGGCATAACAATATAACCTCTTATGTAACAGAATCAAACGAAAAAGATTCATTTTTCTAAATCTTCTCATTACTAATTATCATTAGTGATGACTGGTTTCTTAGAATGAGAAATTTACTAGTTACTATTCTTTTCCATGTAGAGAATAAAAACACTAACATGGAACAATGATTTTAAGGTGTGGGGAACAATGGGGGGCAGAAGAATTAGCTATTCTCTGAATGTCCACGTGAGGCCCCACTTATCCACATCCCTTCCAGTTAGGTGGAGTTATGTGCTCTCTTCTGTATACAAAAATAAGATGTGTCATTTATGAGTCGAGGAATGTAAGTAAGACATGAGCTCCTCACCCACTTTTTAATCTGGCTATGGTGACCCAGAAGCCACCAATTGAGATCATTGAGCACAGCCCAAAATGGAAATAACACGATCCCCGGTCATCCACTGGGAAGCCCCTGGATCCACAGCGGTTCTGCACAGCGCCTGGTGAGGACTTGGTGAGGCTGCAGCTCCATGAAGATTACAGGGGTCTCTGTGTGAGCGCCTGGTGAGGACTTGATGAGGCTGCAGCTCCATGATGATTACAGGGGTCTCTGTGTGAGCGGCTGGTGAGGACTTGGTGAGGCTGCAGCTCCATGATGATTACAGGGGGGTCTGTGTGAGCGCCTGGTGAGGACTTGATGAGGCTGCAGCTCCTCTACGGTTATGGCAGGGTCTGTGTGAGCGCCTGGTGTGGACTCGTGAGACTGCAGCTCACTAGATAAGACCAGCAGATAAGAAGGCACGTCCTTAATCTTCTCTTCCTTCGAGACAAGCAGCGCTGGTGAAACACACCCCAAGTAGTTCAACAGGCCTCTTTTAAGGATTTACCAAACACACTCTGACTTTTTTCTTTAAAACTTTCCTTAGCGGGTAGCGCCTGTGGCTCAAAGGAGTAGGGCGCTGGCCCCGTATGCCAGAGGTGGCGGGTTCAAACCTAGCCCAAGCCCAAAACTGCAAAAATAAATAAATAAACAGACAAACACCCCTTTGGCTACATCTTTCTGCCCTTTTACCAAATGAGTCAGACTTTGTGAACAGTGCACTGTCCCAGAGACGGTCTGCACAGCCCGTGGCAGCAGTGACTTATTGTTCCCCGAGACTTCGGGCTCACAGAGAAACTGCGCCTTCTCTGCTCTCAGCTCCTCTGCCCTTATGCCCATTCGAGAAGCTGCTGCCTGGGTGGAAAACAGTTGATCGCAGATTCTTTATGCTTCTAAAGACCAGAAAATAATGTTCTTTTTTTGCCTTAATTCTCCTAAGTTTTGAATATGAAGAATGTTTGTAGCACAGACCTGCGGAATTAAGTGACAATGGTAGGCAAGGGAAACTGAAAGCCGGAGGGTGGGGACTGTTTTGATTTGGAGACTCCAAAGGGATCCTTTTGGGCCTTGCCAGCATCCCAAACTCGACGTGCATATGTGTCACCTGCCCCAAGCCCTTTGACTGCCCTTTCCTGAAATTCTGTGAAACGGCAGCAAAGGCAGGACAACAGAGGGGTACAAACCTATGAGCCCGCCCTCCCGGAGGCCAGATGGCCAAGCGACATCTGGAATCTCTTTGCCTGCTGTTAACCGCATATTTTATCCCTACTACTTAGTATCCTTTCTAAAAAAAACTAATAAATATCTTGTGTTAGGGCAATAAACCTAATAAATCTTTTATTTAAAAGACACTGTTACTTTTGTGTTGGCAAAACCCTGAATAGGTAAATACACCCACATGCTGTGAAAAGGGATAAAAGGTCAGATATCAGAGTGGGAACCCCGACTCCCTGGCAGCTGGGCAGGAGTAAAGAAAGAAGGTTCAGGTCTGGACCGAGGCTTGTGTATAAGGGCCCTAAAGAGACTGAAGGTGGGACAGGTGTAAACTGGGCTGAGTCTTTATTTAATAGAATCCTTAAAACTCCCCAGGTCTACGGGATATCTCCTTTTCTCATTTCACTCCAGATTTCAGCTCTTTTGTTTTTCAAAAATTCAATGCCTTCAGGCTTCCCTAGGTCTCTACTGACATAAAGAAAGATAATTAAATGACAAATCAATTAGCATTAACCTGTGCTTACTAAAGGACTCAGCATTTCATTAAATATTTACATTTTATAAAGAACACTGTGAGCACACAATGGTGAGGATAACACAGTGACATGAACCATCACAGACATCTAGACTTACTAAGGGACCATAGTCTAGGAAAGAGGGGCCATTTCCAGTCTCCCTCATATGGTATAGGACTGCTGATCACATACTGTTTATAGAAGTAAGGGCAGATTTAGAAATGAAACCCATCGTGAGCCTTTGCAAACAGGATCTTAATTAACACCAGTGAGAATACGTATTGTTATTCTACCCTTCCAGAACTTAGAATAAAGCCTAAAACACAATAGTCATTCACTAAATATTACTGGAGTGATTCTAGTATTTATAAACCAGTTTTGGTCAATTGACATCCAGATTTTGACCCATGCATGTGTAGCTAACCTTGTTCTTTTCAGTGATCAAGTCATAAGTGTTTCAAAAATAATTAAACTCTTTACTCTGTATACATCTGGGAGTTTAATAAATCTTAAATTTATAAAGGGAAAGCTGTTCCTACTTAGCAATGTGACCAAGACCCATTTTTTTTAATGCTAGATGATGCTATTTTCATCCACGTAAATATACACTAAAAAGGTGAACACATCAGTTGAGCACCAAATATAGTCTATGCACTGTTGTAACTGTAATATTTTGTTATATCTTTCCATATTTCCGCAGAATATTGACTGATTACGGTCATAACCACATTTTGTAGGTCAGAAAACAGACCCAGAAAAGAAATCTGCTCAAATTCTCAATGTTAGAAATACAGAAAGAGTTAAAATTTAGCATTCAACAGATCTTTTCAATTCTAAACACTATAAATTGTCTACCTACCATCTTATATAATAAATTCTGCAGATATTTGATTATATTGGAAAACTAATTATTTAATCATGTTCATCTTCTGATCCACAAAAAATTATCTTCAATTGATATGTCAATTGAATATGTAAAAAGGAAACACACTTTTTATTGAAAAGATAATAGAATTTTTAAATAAACGTAACCAGATAGGCATGAGCCCTCCAAAAGTTACAAAACCCCAAAACACCCATAATTGGTTTCTGCCATCACAATGATGCCTATATTTTCCCCCAGCCAATAAGGTAAGCTCCCATATTATAACTAGTATTCAAAAACAGGCAAAAATTCTGTTATAGACCCAACTCTAGCAGACAAGTAAACATTATAAAATATTTGAGGAACACCAGTATCATGATAAAGAAGCATAAAACTTTAGTAAAAATATTAAGTAAATAAACACATTTATAAAGAAAAAAGAATATTTATTACCCTTAGAGTCATCCAAAGAGCTATTTCATTTATAAATAAGACAAATACACTGAAAAGAGATAATTAATGATGACAGAAATTAAATTATTTGATTAGAAAAAAGATAAGAAAAAATAAAAGATTTGAGAAATAGAATGGGCACAACAAAAGGATCAATTAGTGAGGTGCAAAATAATGCTTCACCAAAAATCATAAAAAGATAAAAAGTTGGAAAATGTGAGAGAATTCAAGAGACTCAGAGAAAAAAATCCAGAAGATTTAATATCTATGTAATAGGATTTCAAGAAGAGCATAAAAAAAATCAGAAAAGATTAAAACAATATAAAAGAGGAAATAAATGCTTACTGATGAAAATACATTTGAGTCAAAGAAATCTCAAAAATCAAAAGGGGCTACCAATTTCCATGCAAAAATGAAAGTTTTAAAATATCAAAACCAGAAAACCTGGCTGGGTGCCCTGGCTCTCACCTGTCTAGAACTCTGAGAGGCTGAGATGGGAGGATCCCTTGAGTTCAGGAGTACCAGACCCGCCTGAACAAAGGAGATCCTGTCGTAATTCTCGCACAGCTGAGAGAAAGTAGGACCCCACTTCTGATGCAATAATCAATAGGAATTTATTATATTTTGATACACCTGCAGGGGGCTGATGTTGTGACCAACATGTAGCCCTGAGTAGTAAATTCAAGGAGTTTATATACTGTTTCTTTGCTGAAGTAAGCAAGCTGGTACAGAAGCTGAATCATTGCGGTTAATAAAGCTCAGCACAGCTCAGGGATCATAAAGTACATTAACTCATAAATCACATGATGGGAATCATACCCTTCAAAGGGGTGCAAAGCAGGGGTACATAGTTCAACATAAGTTCAGAAGATTTCCAAAGAACTGAGGACTTTCCACCAAGAGCCTTTTTTCCTGGCATCAGCCTCTCCCTGCATACTTCCTTATCTTTGGGCCTTTTCCCTGAATTCTATCTCCCCACACTTACCGGAGCTGGGACTAAAAGGTTCAAGAGAAGTTTCTTTTCTTAAATATAGGGCAGGGGGCTCATTTATTACAGGGAGCTCAGTCACCACAATCCCACTTCAACTAGAAATAGAAAAAATTGGCAACACCTGTGGCTCAAAGGAGTAGGGCGCGGGCCCCATATGCCAGAGGTGGCAGGTTCAAACCCAGCCCTGGCCAAAAAACTGCAAAAAATAAAAAATAAAAAAACAGAAAAAATTAGCTAGGCTTGTTGACACAGGCCTGTACTCCTCGCTACTTGGGAGACTGAGGCAAGAGGATTGCTTAAACCCAGGAGTTCAGGAGTTTGAAGTTGCAGAGAGCTGGGTGAAGCCATAGCCCTCCAGCTTGGTTAACAGAGTGACTGGGTATCTTGAGAGAAGAAATCAATAATATTAAAAAAACTAGCATACAGGTAAAAAAATTAAATGCTATCTTCAAAAGATGAATAATCAGATTAATATTAGGTTTCTCATTGTCTGGAGGCTAAAAAGAAAAATAATAGCTACAGGGGAAAATGATTTTAAACCCCAAATCCCTTATAAAGTCAAATTAGCATTCAAATGCGAGGATAAATTTTGGAAAGTTTTTGAAACAAATGAATTTATTATCTTTCGTACAGACAATTTTGAAGGAGTAACAAAACAAAACAAATTAAAATCTAGATATAAAATCAGAAAAAGGGAGGCATGGATCACAAGAAATGGCGATGAGAAGAATACAACAGAATAAAAGCAACAAAATCTATTAGCTCTCATAGTTAAGTAAAAAGTTTGTTCAACAATAACAATATGTGTAATAATTTGGAATTAAAATTCTAGATATTCTAACCCTGTGATTTAGCCAATTGATAGAACAGCAAGGAAGCGACATATTACATGCATAGTAGAAAACAAAAAAAAATAAGAATTACTTAAGTATATAACTCAAGAAACTAGGGAAAAACCCTCAAATCAATCAGATTAAAATAATTAAAATGAAATTTAGTAAAATAGAAAACAACAAAAACTTGATTTGTTTTATACTTCTTACTAGGTAATGAAAAAAAGCAGATAGACAAAAGCAACATCAAGAAAGAGACAGGATAAAAAAAAAATTTTTTTTAAAGAGAGAGGAACAAAAATGGAGATAAACAAGAGATGTTTTAAAATTCTACAACTAACAGAGGAAATTTTATCACAATAGATTTGAAAAATGTATAAATGATTTTCCATGAAAATATAAATCACCAAATTTGGTCAAAGAAAAAGGAAAATAGAAAACCTGAATCTACAATAACAACAAGGGAAAAGTAAAATGTCATCAAAGATCTACTATAAATCATCCTATCAAGATAGACTTATAGAGTCAAAACTTCACAGAATAGTTGATTGCTACAACCTCAGTTAAATACAGCACAGAAAAGAATCCAATAGTCCACCAATATTCCACTCACTCTGCTATGAAACCCTGACAACTAATGTGCACATACACATATAACACACGCACACAAACACATCCCCTTCTAGCTCAAACATATGCATGAATATAAACAGGGAAATTGCAAAGTGACAGATTAGCAGTTAAAATCCAGAAAAATATTAAAAGGTTAATACTGTGGTTATATATCATCACCAGAATTAGTTCACCCCAGAAATAGAAGAGCATTCCAATATGACTATTTGCTGTATCATGTTATGAAAAGGTATTACCTATTGACATGTCCAAAAATATTGTATAATATTTAGCACCATTTCTGATGCTAAAGAGATAGGGAGGAGGAGAAAGAGATATGTCTTTATGAAATCAGAAATAAAACTGAGTAACATGGAGAAACCCTATCTCTTAAAAAAAAAGAAAGAAAGAAAGAAAAATTAGTTGGGTGTGGTGACATACAGTCGTAGTCCCAGCTATTTAGAAGATTGAGGAAGGAGGATCACTTGAGCCCAGGAATTTGAAGCTACAGTAAGCTATAATGATACCACTGTACTCTAGCCTGGACAAAAAGAGTGAGACCCTGTCTAAAGAAAGAGGAAAAAAAGATATTTGAAATAAAAGTTAGAAACAAGTCAAGAACACATGCCATTACCATTTCTCGTCAGCATTGCCCTGATGAGAGCAATGATGCTGTAAGAAACAATAATAGATGTCATATGAAAACATAAGAATAATTTTAAATGACAGAGATAATGGGACAAAGAAGATTAAAAAAAAAAAGCCACCAGTATTTGCAAATCAAAAGGATCAGAATATCCTAGCTCAAAATATGCCACTTTGGCATACTTTGTATGTACTGTGATCTGAAAGCAATTAAGACACAGCAACTACAGAAAGGGGTCTCTTCTCTCCCCTTTTTACCTATAAGCAGAGTACAGAGTCTGTGAGAAAGGTATCCTTCCTTTACTGAGTAGAGGAGAATATTCTTACCACTGGAGACAGTGAGTTGATACTAAGATAAATCTGTATAAACAAACCTACTAAAATAATCCTTATTTTTAGTTTTTTGTATATATGTTCTCATACTATTCCTACATTTTACCTGCTCCTAGCCCAAATCTCTTTTTCCCTTGTCTCATCACACATTCACAATTTATTGTGCTTTGTTAAAATGGTATATAAGCTCTTGCTGTATAATACCTACATCTTATATACCTTATAAGCTCTAAGTATTTAAGGACCTATGCTCCTCTTTAGGTCTTCATTTCTTATATATAAAGGCCTCAGGTATACATATAAATATTAACATCAGATTTGCAAACTTTTCTCCTCTAAATTTCTTTTTGTCATTTTGATTCTCAGACCCAGCCCTAGAACCTAAAAGGGTAGAGACAAGGCTTTCCTCACCTACACAGACTTCATGATAATTACATACAAGATAATCACATGGATTTGTTTAATTATTTTTCCATGAGGATTTATGGATAATTTAATTGTGTATTTTTTAATTTAAAACTTTAAAAAATGTTGGCCCCAGAGTTCTCATACAAATCCTTACATTTAATGCAGAACTCTCTTTTAACTGGACTTTATAAATAAATCTCCCTGTTCTGCTTTAAGTAGTGAGCAGTTAAAGAACAAAAATGAAAACCCACTGTTAATAAGATAAATGTTTTTGTACCTACAGTACAGTCTTACAGGATTAGCAATTGAAAATCATTGTGAAGATGCCATTATTCTTTCACCTGGAGGAGATTCAGTTCACTAACCCTAGGGGCATATAAAAATGTATGGAACTCTCAGATACTGAATCGTAGTCTAAGAAAATGGCTTAATTATTACAATAGTGACACAGATCCATACTCACAAAAAACCTAACGCAGTTGCCATATTCTTCTTGCCCATTTCTCTGCATGCTTAAGCTCTACATATTTCCACTCTGAAGACAAAGCTTAGTAAATGTTTATCTTGTTATCCGCAAGCTTCTTAATCTTTAATCTCATCCAAGATTCAAATCCTTAATCCAGTATAGCAGTTACAAGGATTCTGGGGATAAAACTGAAAGATTATAAGGCTGAAGAAGAAATTACACTTAAGGGAAAACATCTCATAAGAATTGAAATTCTCTAACAAAAAAAATGAAAGAGGTACTGTGCACTACCAAGAAAAGGTTAATAAGATTTAATTCTTAGCACATTGGGAGGCAAAATAGCCTTGTGAATAAAAGTGTTGGGTGCCAGATTTGGACCTTGGATCCTCTTGAGTTCTACTGGCTGTGTAACGTTGCTTATTTTATGTAACCTCTCTGAGCTGGAAACTTTATTTTTTATAAATTAGGGTAACACGTATTGCAAAGCATTGCTGAGAATTTTTAATGGCACCTGGTTTCTGATTTAATATAAGCAACGTAGGTAATAAATAGGAGGATTTCTCCCTCTCTACACTGAATAAAATGAACTGTGTGTCACAGTCTATCACAACAGATAAGATACGTTTTTAAACTGTCTTTCATTTAAAATTAAAATGTTATGTGTCCTCTGTGAGGTGACAAACCTAAGTCAAAAATTAACTGTACACATTTAGCATAGGCATTGAGTTTATGTAGGCTGGATTGCATCATTAAAAGAGCATAAAGCATTTAGGGGTATTTCATACTACATTATAAGCTGCATTTTTGCAAACCATTAATCTGCATATGATACATAAATGCATTTTCAAAATAAAATGAAAAATGGAGTTAAAATTTTAATGCAACCCCTAGCTTTCTATTAAATTTGGAAAAAATTTATGGAAAAAATGGGAAGGATCCCGAGTTACCTGTGTCATGGCTGATTTTGCCTGATTTTATTCTACTTCCTTTACAGTGACCTTAGAAAAGCTTCTTTCATATAATCACCTTTATTTTTTCAGAAGACCATCTTATATAATCATTTTACATAGTGATATCCTTGTGAACAGATCTTGCATCACACAACTCAGATAATGGTTTTGGCTTATTCTAGAAAATAAACAAGGGATATATAATCCCTGATCCTGTCACCTTGTGTTTTCCCCTGGCCTAAAAAAAATCACATCCATGAGATAGCAGTCATGAAATCTTTAACTTTGACACGAGAAGAAGTAAGACTTGGGATATTATGTGGATATTTTTGCTTTTATCAAATTAAACTGATTCCCATGGCAGTAACTCATATTAAGCAAATGAAAATAATACTTTTTTTGAGAAAATAACATCAAAAGTGTGTATGAAAGTCCAGCTACTATCAGAACACATGCTAATTTCATTGGCAATATAATCCAAACCTCAGCATGGTTTAACCTGGACTTGAATGCTGGCATAATCAATAAGGCTTGCTCACTCCGCCCTGACCACCACCTCCTCCCCCAACCACCAGGAGGCGCTTTGCGCGTGAGCCTGGAGCCCATGGCCCGCAGCGCACTGAGAGGGATGGGTGTGTACCACAGCGCAGCACGTGTCAGAGAAGGGGAGGGACCTGGCCATTTTCTCTGAGCTCACCGGTCAGGTCTAGAGCGTCTCTCTTCTCCAGGGAAGGAATCAGGGAAGGGTGGGAGAGCCCAGTAGTGTTTGCTAATAGATGTCTTTAGACATGTTAAAGAACTTCTAGGAAAAAGACCTCAAACATATCTCACCGGATTCCCCAATTTAATACATTGATTGGATAATTGTATCGTTTTAGCCTGTCATCTCCTGGGGGGTCTACTGCCCGAGGGGATGGGATGGAGAACTACTGGCTATCAGCAAAGCTCCTTTCACCTTCCAGGTTCAGTTTGTGATGTCAACTGTTACTCTTCTGTGCCCTCTCTTTAGAAACATATAATGGAAAATACAGGCTTTTGCCCCCAAAGGTACTTTAAATGGTTTTAAATACTACGTTTTATCAATTGCAAGATCCCTGTATCCCCAAAGCTAACATATGCTGTCTACTCTATTTCCTATCCTATGTCTGTCGACATTTTCCAGAGACAGATATTTACATACTCACCGGAGATTATGCAACATGAAGCCTAATAACATCAGAGCTATTTCAATAATTGTGTGTATAAACAGACGGCAATATTAAGTCAGAGACAGAAAAAAAGCCTGACATTTTAATAAAAAAGCATTTTTTATCACATTTCTAGAGAGATCAAGTATAAAAACTGCTTGTTAGACCAAGCTCAAAGATGAAAGGGAACTGAGATACAAAAATTGAGTAATTTTATCTTACGAACTAAAAGTCCGAAGTATTATATATGCCCCCACTTCACCTGCCATTATCCTACCTTATTCTTTGGTGTAGTCATGGAGATTCACCTTTTTTGTTTGTGGAAAAATATACACATATAATTTATAAGTAAATAGATGGGCATTGTGGCGGGCGCCTATAGTCCCAGCTATGCGGGAGGCTGAGCCAAGAGAATAGCCTAAGCCCAGGAACTGGAGGCTGCTTTGAGCTGTGATGTCACAGCACTCTGCCCAGGGCAAGAAAGTGAGACTGTCTCTAAATATATATATACATATATATATATATATATATATATATATAATTTAGAAGTAAATTTACAGATCAGTGGTAATAAATGCATTTATATTCCTCTTTTTCTTACTGTTCCCTTTCTCCCTCCCCGTTTTCACCCTTAGTCACCTCCTATTTTCTCTCAATTTTCCTGATAGCCACTTTTTTTTTTTTTTTCCGGTTCTGACACACGACTGAGAACATGAGAGACATGTCTTTCTGTGCTTGGCTTATTTCACTTGGCATAGTGGCCTCCACATTCTTCCCTCCATTGACGGACACCTAGTTAACTCTGTATTTGGCTACTGTGATAGTGCTACAGTAACACGGGGGTGCAGGTAACTTTTGCTGCGTTGATTTCCTTTCTTTTGGATATTCACCCAGCAATGGGAGTGTGTTAGTTACCTTTAGAGATTCTTTTTTTTTTTTTTTTTTTGAGACAGTCTCACTGTGTCTTCCTCGGTAGGGTGCCCTGGCATTACAGCTCACAGCAACCTTCAACTCTTTGGGCTTAAGCGATTCTCTTGCCTCAGCCTCCCGAGTAGCTGGGACTACAGGAGCCTATCACAGTGCCTAGCTATTTTTTGTTGCAGTTTGGCCAGGCTGGGTTTTAAACCTGCCACAGGAACCGCCCAGCTTCAGGGATTCTTGATGCCTAGGTGGAGTTGAAGTTTCTTCAGCCAACTGCACCGACTTCTGCAGAAGCTGCATTAGCTCAGTGTCTAATCTCTAATGTCCCACACTTTTTAAAGACTACAGTAAGTTAACAGAATTGCAAAATGATCACATCCCTGGCCTGACAGCAAGCCCCCTCCACAGGGCTTATCCACATGTAATTCTCCTGTTTCTAGAGGATGGCACATACGATCCTAAAGAGGAATCAGAGACTTAGCAGTGCCTGAGGGAGCAGGACAGATATCCTGGTTGTCACCACATAAGGATGCCAGTCACTCTATGCTAATTGTCTATGAATTATTTAACTGGGAGAATTCTCTAAAAATAATGTGCATTTTTGTACTAGTATTGTTACCTAATCTGG
The DNA here is from genome assembly GCA_963574575.1 of Galagoides demidoff. Taxonomy (NCBI): domain Eukaryota; kingdom Metazoa; phylum Chordata; class Mammalia; order Primates; family Galagidae; genus Galagoides; species Galagoides demidoff. The sequence goes on along the minus strand of CAUYQV010161651.1, from coordinate 2,078 downwards.
AGAAAATTCTACCTGAGCATGCCTCCCCATTCGGAGATTAGTAGCTGAGATCTTGATCATTTCTCCCAGTATTAATAAATTCACAATGAGAAGACTTCTTTGACATGCCTTCCTTTCCCCACCAGTATTTTGAAAATCCCTCGATGTCCATTGCCTCTTTGTACTGGTGACCGATGTCTGACATTAAAATTTTAACTCTAGAACTTCATCTGGACTCTGTATCAAAAAACAAGGAACTCACCATCTGTTTTAGTTTGGGCAGTCACAACAAAATGCCACGGACTGGTATTCTGTAGATGTTTATTTCTCACAATTCTGGAGCTCAGATACAGGCAGATTTAGTCCCTGGTGAAGGCTCTCCTTGGGGTGCAGACATCAACCTTCTCACTGTATCCTCGTATGTTCTCTCTGCCTCTTATTATTGGCACATAAAATGCCAATATAGGGCCCTACCCTCTTAACGTTACGGAAATCTCATTATCTCAAAACACTCCACATCCAAATGTCATCTTATTAGGGTTTAAGACTTCAACATCTGAACTGGGGGTGGGGGGCATAATCATTCAGGACCAAACAGCACTTTCATAATATAAAATCAATAGATTCTATATTCCAACAACCAATGCCTAAAAAACCTGTTTAGAGAAAAAGGTTTTTCATCTATGAAATTCTTGCTTCCATGATTTTTTGAGGCCTCTACAGCAAGCCTGGTCTGCATGCAAACTTCCCCAAGGTGCCTGAGCACACGTGCGAAAAAGCCAGCTTCTGTGAAGTTGAAGCTCAAGCTCTTGAAAGCTGTCTGATGAAGCCTCTTGGCTCTCCTTCTGTGACAGGTTTAGCTCCTCCCAGTTTACTGAGTCCCACAACACCTTGCCCACCTCTTACAGGTGAGAAAGGGGTGACACATGACCATTCTACTAATAACTGCCCTTCGTGGCAAAAATTATCAGGACCAAGGGAGAATCATTCTCTTTCTCTTTCTTAAAATATAGATATATTTAAAAATAGAGAAATAATTTTAATTGCAAATTGGCCAATAGGGCCTATTCACAGACAAAATAAAAACGCTTAATCCAAAAGTCAAACTATACTTTGTTATCATGAAAATAAATTTTTATTACATTTAGATATTAGAATGATGAATTTTAAAAAGTAGGTTAAATTCAAGTTTAGAGCTATTCAAAAATTTAAATTGAATATATAAAAACCTTTATTATTTTCAGAGTTTTATTTATTAGTCTACCTTTATTTTAATTTGCCATAAATATTTGATCTGAATGATAAGTAGTCTTTCTTTTAATATGTTTATTTAATGTTTAAATCTTGCATTCAGCAATGTTACAGTGGTCCAGGTCCTACCAGTGACAGGAGAATTGACCTGGAGGACAATCATGAGGTGGAGGGTGTGTAGAAAGCAAAAATCAATATGTGATTTTAAAAATGCCTCTGTTTCAGCTGGGTGCAGTGGCTCACACTGTGATCCCAGCACTCTGGGAGGCTGAGGTGGTTGGACTGCCTGAGCTCACAGGTTTGAGACCAGCCAAAGCCAGAGCGAGACCCCCGTCTCTAAAAATAGCTGGGTATGTGGCAGGCGCCTATAGTCCCAGCTACTTGGGAGGCTGAGGCAAGAGAATGGCTTAAGCCCAAGAGTTTGAAGTTGCTGTGAGAGGTGATGCCACAGCACTCTGCCAAGGGTGACAAAGTAAGACTCTGTCAAAAAAAAAAAAAAATGCTTCTTTCTAATTCTAAATGATGTAAGACTCCTTTGTATAAGTAAATCTGTGTTTTTCCAAAGCAATAATAAAATAGACCCGAAATGGCAAATGTTTTCTTCATTTTTTCTAACGTTGACATAGAGGTAGATTTGTTGATGTGTTTACATTGTACCTCATGTTGGTTGTGCTTGTTTTACTGCTTTGAACTAAATATTTTTTTTCTTTTTTTTAATTAATTGATAGCTGTATACATTAATGCAAACATGGGGTACATTGTGCTGTTTTCATATACAATTTGAAATACTTTCATCAAGCTGGTTAACATAAATTTCATGTCATTTGCTTAGTCATTGTATCAAAACA
>CAUYQV010161644.1:0-13131 GCA_963574575.1 Galagoides demidoff | reverse complement strand
CAATAAACATTCTGGTGTAAATATCTTTGTTATAATGTGGTTTTTGGTCTTCTGGATATATACCTAGTAGAGGAATTGCAGGATCGAATGGCAGGTCTATTTTTAGATCCCTAAGTGATCTCCAAACTTCTTTCCAAAAGGAACGTATTAGTTTGCGTTCCCACCAGCAGTGCCAACGTGTTCCCTTTTCTCTGCATCCACACCAACATCTATAGTTTTGGGATTTTGTGATGTGGGCTGTAATCTTCCTGGAGTTAAATGATATCTCAAGGTGGTTTTGATTTGCATTTCTCTGATGATTAAGGATGATGAGCATCTTTTTTTCATGTATCTGTAGGCCATGTGCCTGTCTTCTTCAGAGAAGTTTCTCTTCAAATCTCTTGCCCACAATGAGATGGGATCACTTGTTCTTTTCTTGCGAATACGTTTGTGTTCTCTATGGATTCTGGTTATCAAACCTTTATCAGAGACATATCCTGCAAATATCTTCTCCCATTCTGAAGGCTGTCTGCTGGCTTTACTTACTGTGTTCTTGGTTGTGGAGAAGCTTTTTAGTTTGATCAGGTCCTAGTAATGTATTTTTGGTATTGCTTCAATTGCCCTGGGGCCGGGGGGGGGGCGGATCCTCCTCATAAAATATTCTCCCAGACTGACTTCTTTAAGTGTTTTCCCCACACTCTCTTCTAGTATTTTTATGGTTTCATGTCTTAAGTTTAAATCTTCTATCCAGTTATAATCTATTTTTCTTAATGGTGAAAGGTATGGGTACAGTTTCAGTCTTCTACAGGTCACCAACCAGTTCACCCCAGCACCCTTTGTTAAATAGGGAATCTTTTCCCCACTGAATGTTTTTGAAGAAGGTCATGCTTAATTACCTTGAAGAATGACCTCTATATCTACTGTTATATGTTTTTTAATAAAATATATTGTGTCAGACACTTTGATGTATATGGACAATTTTGATGAATTTTATGATATAGTTATTAATATGCCACAATCAAGTTTTGCCTTTAATAAACTTTCACTTTGTTAAAGGAGAAAGAAGGGCAAGAATATAATTAACAACTGAAGAACATAATCAAAATAAACTACAGTAAAAAGATTTGGTAAAAATAATAGCAAAGTTGGGAGGTTTGAAATCTACCGAGAGAAGTATGGCTCTAAGCATGCATAGTCTCTCCCTTCTTTCTTAAAAAGCATCACTTCCAACATATACTAGCTGTTTTAACACACTGCCTAAAAATATATGAGAAACTTATAACATGGTCCACCTGAGTACATTTATTTTATCCTAACATTAGAATTATAATGATGACTCTACATAGTAAGTTTTCATATTTAGTCATATGAACTACATACTTTATTCTTCCTCCAAATTTACCATGTTATTTTTGAGACTTTTCTGCACTATACTATTTTAGGAAAAATCAGTATACTCTGAAAAATTCCTAGGAGAGTTTTAGTGAAATTGCCTTGAATTTATAGACTGCTGCATAAAAGTAAACTGTGGTATAATTTTGAGTCATACCATCCAAGAAAATGGCACATTTTTCCATTTATCTAATTGCACGTTTTTATTACATTGTTTTAGAGCTCTATTACTATGAGATATTTTCTAATTGTTAGTGCTGGAGACAAGAATTCTACCGGCTTTGCAATAGATGGGTTATGTATCCAGAATCCTCAAAGAAACTCTTGTTATTTGTCATGTTTTACGTGTCATTGCCCCTGAATAGCTATATATGTTATTGTTATTATCTGTGAATAATGATTATTTTATTTCCTGTTTCAATCTTTATATTTATGTTTCATACTTTATTCCAGACCATTGTTAAATTCAAACAGAGATAGTTACATTCTTTCCTTATATTAGAATTTAAGAGGACTATTTTTTTTTTTCTTTTTGAGACAGAGTCTCACTTTGCCACTCTGGGTAGTGCTATGGTGTTATAGCTCCCAGAAACCTCAAACTCTTGGACTCAAGTGATTCTCTTGAGTTAGCCTTCAGAGTAGCTGGGACTACAGGGCCCCCACCACAATGCTCAGCTATTTTTAGCAATGGGGTATCACTCTTGCTAAGGCTGGTTTCAAACTCTTGAGTTCAAGCAATACACCTGCTCAAGCGATCCACCTGCCTCGACCTTCCAAAGTGCTAGGATTACAGGTGTGAGTCACCACACACAGCCAAGAGGACTAATTCTAGTCATTCATTTTTGTATAACATGTTTGCTGTAGAATTCTGATACATGTCCTTCACCTATTTTAATATAGTTGCTCTACCTCTAGTTTTTAATCTAGGAATTGTGTTCACTTTTAACAACAATAATTTATCAATTTTTTTAATCATCCATGATATCAGTTATCAGGCTTTTCCAAGGGTAAATCTATCTCTGCCTGAATACAATATGAAACACTTCTGTGTTTCGTACCTCTCATCTCCAAATGAGAAGAAAATGTCCTTAGTGACTTACATCACACTATAAGACCTTCTAAGGTGAGCAAGCATTGGGCAGGAGTTGAAGGTTTTACACAGATTAAAATCATTTATTTCCTTCTCAATAAAATACAGCAACTGCATTAGAAGAAAAAACCCACACTTTCATTCTTCCTGACCATGCCATGTAAAGTCAAAGAGTTGAAATTTAAGTGAGTGTATTGGACTTTGGATTTTATTTTAGCCCTTATCTTTGAAGAATGGTGGCTGAATATCAATATCAATACAGGTATCAATGTTTTCAGGATTAAGAAGGCTTGATATTCTTCTTAAAAGAAGTTATTTACAAACCAAAAGGAAAGACTTTTGTTCCTTGTATAAATTTTGTAATGCCTGAATTCCTTTGTGGTTCAAGTTTGAATTTCTGAAAGGATACTTTGGCCTCTTAGTAGCTTCCATATTGTGAGAGGGGTCAAATTTGATTATTATGTGAATTTCTTGCAATTTAGACTACTTCTCTAAAGACAGCAATCTGGAAAGTTAGAAAAAAACATGTGCACAGTGTTCTGACGCACTATTGTTTCCGTCCCATTAAACAGTTTCATTTCAGTAGTCACACAAGGACTAAGGTTTTGACAAGAACTGCTGATAGGAAAGAAACTTAAAAAGCCTAAAATGTAAGATAACTTACATGTGTATGAAACAACTCATTAAAACACCTAGCCGTCTCTGAAAACCCTTAATCACACTTCTTCCTATCCCTTATTTTGGGAAAATAATGCAAAGTTGGTTAGAGTGTATCATGAAGATTAGTTATTGACATCTCTAAACATTATCTCAGATGATTGCTGAAATGATCAAGAGAACAGTAATGACATAGTCTGTTTACAAAAAATACTTTTGACATTTTGTATTATTTAATTTTATGACATGGGAATGTAAGTTCCTTGAACATAAAGGCTTTGTCTATCTATTTTCACTGCTCAAGAACAGCGGCGATTATATAAGAAGAGCTCAATAAACATTGTTGGGAAAAATGAAACAGGTTTGTACGTTGTGTGCTCTTTTCATTTATGTCACCCTTGGTTCTTAGTTATTTAGAGGTTGTGTGATTCTTAGTGTCTTGCCCTCAGTAAGACAGTTGGCAATGGTATGAAGTGTTGTTTTCTTCTCCATTTTAATCACACTGAATGGATGCTTTCTATGTGACATGAGGTCATTACAAAAGTTTTGAGACAGACTGCATTGTGGTTCATCATATCACTTCCAAGAAATAAAGGTGACAGTGGTACCATTTCTGATTCGCCTGTGCATGTTTCAACTCGCTGGGCTTGTCAGTGCTGCTGGGAGGGCCTCACCTAGTTCCTCCATGGGGCATTCAGTTGGCATCAGCTATGGAGCTGGAAGGATAGCCCTTCCACAAAATGATTTCCTATGATTTTGAAAGGGAGTTAAATGAGTCTCCAATCCTTGAGTGTTTGCGGTGGGCTTTCGGAGACCTCACTCTTTCCTGTGTGACAATTTTTTCGTGATTTCAAGATTTCAGAAGAGTTTAAACTTCACTGACAGATGAGGAGAGGAGTGGGCATCTGACCACTGCAGTGACGGAGGAAATCATTGCCACTGTGGAAAAGTGGTTTGAAAAAAGAATTGAGTGGCATTTAATGACATGGAAGTGGCCCAGCAGATTGGATGGCCAGCAGTGTCCAAACTCCTACACGATTATCTTTGAATTAGGAAAGTTTCATTGCAATGAACTTGCCTCCAACTTTGACAGATGAGAAAAAGCACATCCGTGTTGAATACTGTGAAGAAACGCTGGTCAGATTCCACAAGGGCAAGTCTAGACACATTTCTGACATTGTTGCTGGTGCTGAAACCTGGATTTATGAGTTTGATCCAGAGAATAAGCATCAGTCGACACTGTGGATATTTCCTGATGAAAATCTACCAACAAAAGTGAAGTGGTCCGAAAGTGTCAGGAGGAAAATGGTGGCAACTTTCATCTCCAAAAGTGGTCACGTCACAGCTGTTCCTCTGGAGGAACAAAGAACTGATACTGCTCAGAGGTACACACAGTTCCTCTGGAGGAACAAAGAACTGATACTGCTCAGAGGTACACACAGTATGCCTACCAAAAGTTGTCAGGATGCTTGGAGAACAGTGACCAAGAACAGGACTCTGGGGGACTATCTTGCACCGTGACAGTATGGCCATCTACACAGCCGACATCACCATTCAGTTCCTGGAGTCTACCAGGTCAAACTTATGATTCCTCCACCCTACAGCCCTGACCTGGCCCTGTGTGATTATTTCTTATTCCCTGCAATAAAAAATCACATGGGCAGGAAAAGGTTCTCTGTCCCTGAAGAAGCTGTTCATACCTAAGAAAGTAAGCTTACAGCCCTTGAAGAAAGTGAATGGAAAGATTGTTTACAAAAATGGTTTATAAAAATGCAAAATTTGGGTGGTACCTGTAGCTCAAAGGAGTAGGGTACCAGCCCCATATACCAGAGGTGGCAGTCAAACCCAGCCCTGGCCAAAAACTGCAAAAAAAAAGTACATAGAATGTCATGGTGATTATTTTGAGAAAATATACTAATCAAAGTGATTTTATGTTTCTTAATTTTTGTATATCTCAAAACTTTTATAATGTCCCTTGTCAACTCAGCAGGTGGGCCCTTAATATATATAATCTCATTTAATATTTGCAACAACACTATGGTAGGTATTACTCTTATTGCCATTTTACAGATGCCAAGGTTAAGAGAACTTAAGTGTTTAGTATATAGTACAGTGAAAAAGCAATGGGGTCATACCCTGTATACTAGTTTCTCTAATTTTTCAAACAGAGTTCTTTAATCTGTGGTATAACCTCTGAAAATCCTGATAATCTATTTACCATCACTTCTCCATGTCAGAGACGAAAATTCAGCTTACTAAATTGAAAAGGTTCATTTTTTACAAAAACATACATAGCAGCATTTGTTTTGGAGTATTGAGCTGCCTCTAAAAGCATCTGTGAAAGTTTGCCAATTACCCAGAAGATAACAACATCAACAGCAAAACGCTTTTTTAATTCCAAGGAGTGAATTTTTTTCTCCATATTCACTATAGGCAAAAACCTGAAAAAGACATAACTTTCTCTTTAAAGGTTATTGTCTCTAAATGCATTTCTCAGGCAGCCCCATGTTTCACTATTCATTGTTCAATTGTGAAATTGTAGGCAGTTTAGGGGAGTGATGAAGATGATTTTGAGATAAAAGACACGATCCACTAAAAATAAAATAACAAAGGGTCAGGGATTGGGCAGGAGAGCAGAATGGCAATACCTTTTTAATTCATTACAGCATTTACTTCTGGCCAGAAAGTGGCTGATTAATTAAGACCTTGGTTGTTTTTCATCTTGAGAAGATCACACAGCCTGAAATCTACCCTTACATGTGCTATAGCATGTGCCTCTCCTCTCTGCTCCTTTGGATTGCAATTTCTTTAATGGAATTTCTGTTGAGCAATCACCGAACTCTGATATTTTATTCTCTTTCTAAATCAAAGTTTTAATTCTGGGCAGGTGGCTGTTCTTGGCAAGGAGAGGAAGGAGGCATGCCTTAGCTGTCGAGGCCTTTCTCTGAGAGTTCTAATTGACAAGGGAACTCTTTACAGGTGATTGAAGGAGTTCACTTTGTACGGGAAATCTGTAATATCTCTGTCGCTTTCTGCATGCAGATGACAAGCTTCTGCCAGCTTCAGAGCTTCATTTTCTCCAGCTTCAGGGACTTCTGTGATTTCCATCCATTCAAATTGGTCCAAGCCAGTGAACTATTCCCATCTCCAGCATTTCTTCAGCCAGACCAATCTGCCCTTATCACAACAGAGGTGCTGAAAGCTTTGTGAATTACAAGCTGTTTCTCATGTTTATTGATGGACTGATATTTGGGAAAGGACTAAGATTTTTTTTTTTTTTTTGTTAATGTTCAGTTCATTTCTATTGAAACTGAACATCACCCCTCCCAACTTCTCCCTTCCACACAGAGCTCAGTTTCTGAGTGGGAAGCCTCTGGGAGAGGGAACCGAAGTAATTGAATCGGATTAGACAAGCCAGCAGAACAAAGTCACATTCCATGAGGTGTTTCCAGCATCGAGTAGATGAATTGTAATTATTTAAGGATTAGTGCAAGCCTGAGATGAGGTCCATTCTGAATACTCTTCACCGTGTATAAACAAAAGCAAGAAGTAGTAATATAGGCTGTTTAAGCTTCTTTTTATCTTTAATAGATTTCTGTTACAGCTGTGTGAACTTGAAAAACTGCTGCCATAGTGAACAAACTCATTTATTGTTTTTCAATAAAAAGTTAGGCCAAGATAAGCCCTCAAGCCTAGAGAGAGAGCTAAATTAAGGCTACCTCCTCACTATAATTTATTGGGACAACACTTCCCTATATGCTATGGGCAAGGGGAATTGTACCCATTTTTTTTTTTTTTTGAGACAGAGTCTCCCTTTGTAGCCCTTGGTAGAGCGCTGTGGCATCACAGCTCACAGTAGCCTCAAGCTTAGGCTTAAACGATTCTTTTGCCTCAGCCTCCCAAGTAGCTGAGACTACAGATCCCTGCCACAACACCTGGCTATGTTTTTAGAGATGAGATGAGGTCTTACTCTGGCTCAGGCTGGTCTTGAACCCGTGAACTTAGGCTTTCCACCTACCCTGGCCTCCCAGAGTGCTAAGATTAAGATGTGAGCCACCATGCCCAGCAATACCCCTTTAAAAAAATAATAATAAAGTTATTATTTTAGAAGAGATTTAGATTTACACAAACATTGTGTAAATATCACAGTGAGTTCTCATATACGCTGCATGGTTTCCCCTACTGCTAATATGTTATGCTGACTATTAGTGGATAATTTGGTATGTGAATGTTAACTAAACTCCATACCTTATCATTTAATAACTATTAGAACCATAGTTACTTTCTCTGTTCTAGCATTCTATCCATGATACCACATTACATTTAGTCATTATATCTCCTTAGGCTCCTTTAGGCTGTGATTTTTTTTATACTATCCTTATTTTGTTTTGTTTGAGACAGAGTTTTGCCCATCAGATCGCTATAACTGTAAACTCTTGGGCTCAAGCAATTCTCCTACCTCATCCTCCCAAGTAGCTGGGACTACAGGGGCATAGTTACAGTGCATTCTTTTTTTTTTTTTTTTTTTTGAGACAAAGTCTCATTATATCACCCTGGTAGAGTGCTGTGGCATCATAGCTCATAGCAATGTCAAACTCTTGGGCTTAGGTGATTCTCTTCCCTCAGCCTTCCAAGTAACTGGGATTACAGGTGCCTGCCACAACGCCCAGCTATTTTTTTGTTGTAGTTGTCATTGTTGTTTGGCAGGCCCAGGCTGGATTCGAACCTGCCAGCTCCAGTGTATGTGGCTGGTGCCCTAGCTGCTGAGTTACAGGTGCTGAACTGCTACAGTGCATTCTTAAGACAACATATACATTCTGTTGTATGTATTCTAGCAACACGACTCATTTGTCAATCATTGATGATGCTAACTTTGCCTATTTGGCTAAGGTAGTTCTTGCAAGAAATCCCCACAGTAAAGTTTCTTTTTTATTTTTCCATTTTATTGACTGAACTCTTTGAAAGCAACTCACTACATGTAACTTACACTTAAGGAGTAGAGGAATTATACTCTACTTTCTTGAGTGTGGGATATTCACATACATTGTTTTAAGTTCTTCTATATTTAAGATTTCTCTATTTAAAAATGGATTCAATAATTTTGTTGTATCAGTATGGACTCACAAATATTTACTTTATATTCTGGATAATAATCTAATATTAATATTTTGTTGTAGTTTTGCCAGTGGAAGTTCTTTCAGTTGGCTCTCTAATCTTGTTATTGTTTATTTTATTATTTACTTACTTTCTGGCATGAATAGATGCACCAAGCTCATATTATGTATTTCCTTTCTAGCACTAGAATCCTACGTGTCTTTTTAAAAACTATTTTATGTTTTTATTAAGACCTATAAAAATAGCCAGAAAGATAAATAAATGTGATGCAATGATATCCGTCCTAATATGAAGAACTTTCTTAGATTACCTTGTTTTCCTTCACAATGGCCTTCAAATCACAAGAGGTAGGGATTCTGCACCATTTCCTCTTCTTTTATTACGCACTGCAAGATTTTTGAATCAGTATCTTGCCCTCAGTCTTCTCATTTATAAATCAAATTCATTTTCAATCCATTGTTTAAAGGGACTGTATTTTTTTCACTTCTGTGAAGAGGACTCTTTTTCTCACAACTGGATCACAATGGAAAAGAGTCAACTTCTCTCATAAGGGCTCCTCTTGGCATTGAAGAAATAACCTGTTCCAGCTTGGCTTAACATTTTCACCAGAATGTGTTTGACTTGCTCTGGGAAAAGGAGACCAGGAGCATGGTAACTGTCCCTGTGAAACTTCCATCACCGAGTTATACATTTATTTAAGGATTTCAGATCCCTTTCATTGGAGAATTATATTAGAAACAAAGAGCTAGGCAACTGCTCGTTGCTGGTATGATGTTGTTGTTTCTAGGCCTTTTCAGCAGATAAAGCTAGGACATGTAAGTATGTATAGTAAGCTATGCATTGATATACATCTATAATTATGTACAACTGCATAAACATCCCATGGAATTATTATCCAGAATATCTCTATCTACGTATCTATCTATCCATTAATACCTATATTACGCTAAATCTGAGTTCATACTGATATTTCTGATTCTGAACTATTACCACATGGTTCATTCTTGGATCATCCTAGCCTTCCCCACTTGCCTACCTGCAACCTTCCACTCCCTGTCATCCATTCATTTATTTAATCAACCCTTGTATGCATTTACAGCAGTTTCAGAATTATTAACCCATACTCCCGTGAAAAGCAATTTTGCCAGTTAGAATATAGTGTTTATATATAGCTCTTTTTGTCTTAAGACTTACAATGTCTATGGATTTCCAAAGTTAGTTAGGTTAGTTAAGGCGGCACCTCTTTTTCTCCACCCCCTTCAGTGAGATAATGTCATATATTTATAAAACAGATTCTCTTATCCCAGTCTGCATTCCAAGTTGGGATCTTATGCTCTTCTAGTTGATTTTATTTATTATCTTTTGGACACATTAAACTTGTAACAAACAGGTAATGTCATGTCTTCTTAACCACAGTAGCATACAAAATAATGCCATAGCCCAAAAACATCTCCTGGGCTTCACCTATTCAATGCTCCTCCAAACTCTTATCAACCAATGGTCCATTTTTAGTCTCTATTTGATTTTACATTCTTTAGAAGGTCAAACAAATATGAATGAAATCATACAGTCTGAAGCTCTCTCACACTGGCTTATTCCAGTTATCCATAAGCACTTAAACCCCTTCATGCTTTTGTGTGGATGAATAACATACTTCATTTGGTTGATAAACAGTATGGAAATACCAGTTAGTTTATCCATTCACATGTTGAAGGGCATCTTGTTTTTTCCAGTGTTTTGTGGTTGCAAATAAAATTGTTACCACATTCATGTGAAGACTTTTGTATGTATGGTCACATATAGGATGGCAATTGTTGAGTTGTACAGTTACGTCTATGTTCAGTGTATAGGAAACACCAAGTGTTTTTCCAAAGTGGCTTTATCATTTTGCACTTCCCCAGGAATAAATGAGAATTCTTATTGCTTTTTGTTCTTTTCAGGACTTGGTATCACTAGATTTTATTTTTATTTTGGCAATTTATGATAAGTGTGTAGTGATATTCATGGTGCTTTGATTTGCATTTTTCTAGTCCCATTATGTTGACCAATGTTTATTTGCCATCTGTGAATCTTCTTTGGTGAGATTTCTCTATAAATCTTTTGCTCATGGGGTATTTGTTCACTTATTGTTGAGTTTCTGTTCTTTTTGATTATCTTACTTTTATCTTGATATAGGTAGGGGTTTCTGAATGTATATTCCACATGCATCAAAAATCTTCTGTGGTTCTTCTTAATGATAGCATCTTAGGATCAATTCCACAATTACTGAATTGGAATCTCTTGAGGTACAGCTAAGAATTCTGTATAGCTTATTTAAGCCAAAAATGATTCTTATGTACTCTCACATTGTTGAATGACTGGAGTATAATTTGATAAGCCTTTTCAAACTGTAATCGGGTATTTATGATGTTATTGTAAATCAATGGTTTTCAGATACAGCTGCATATTGGGGAATTTTAAGATCTAAATGCCCAGAACCATACCCAACATATTCATTTAGATCTTCTGCATCATTGCAGAAGGATCCATGCATGCACCAGGATCCATGCATCATTGTTGTTGAAATTTCCCTTGGCTTTCCCTAGCCAAGATTGAGAACCACATTCCAAATTTAGGTAGGCATTCATCAATTTCATTCCATTCCACCATATCTTTTTTTTACCTGATAGGTTAAAGAATACATTTTCCACTTCATTCATTGAGTTGTATCAATGTGAAATTAAACAAGATTTAATCATTTACCATATGACAGGCATGACAGAACTGCAACTCACGTATCAGGAAGTCATGGAAATACTTAATTTCAATGTTACATAGCAATAAGAGTTTAAGAAGTTCTACCGGAAGGTCACATACAGGTAAAAAAAAAAAATCAATCATTTTATTTTAGGAAACATTTGGAGGATGCAGCATATGCTTCAATTAACCTATTCTAATGCTTAATACTACTATTAGTAATGTCATACCTTAAAATAATCAAAATCTTCCCTTCATATGAATATATAGCTTTATACCTCTCTTTTCTCTCTGTATAATACACTATTTAGATATTACTAAAAAGTCTATACAGGTATATACTACAAGATTTAAGTGTAGGTTAAAGGACCTGCATTAGTTATCGATTCCTACATGACAAATTGCCCCCAAAGTTAGTGACCTAAGAAAGCAAACCTTAATTACCTCATGGTTTTGGGGTATGCAAAAATCACTAGTGACTTATCTGGGTGGTTTTTGCTCTGGGTGTCTCATGAAGTTACAGTCAGCATGTTAGCAGGGCCTGAAGTTATCTGAAGGTTTGATTGGGGCTGGAGGATTCACTTCGAAGAGGGTTCATTCACATGGCTGTTGGCAGGTACCCTTCTCCCTTGCCACATGGGTCTCTCCATATTCTGCTTAAGGGCCCTCAGAATGTGCAGGTAGCTCCCTGTACAGCAAATGATTCAACACAGAAAGCCAAGAAGGAAGCTTCAATGCTTATATAACCTAGTCTTAGATGTCACACAATATGATATTTATGAGAAGTAAGTCATTAAGTCTATTTTACACAAGGGAAAGGAATTAAGCTCCACTTCCTGAAAGAAATTTTATCAAATGATTTCTACACATTTTAATAACCTCCACAGGACCCTTTCTATCTTCATATAAATTATTTTTTGAAATTTGTTGGAACTACCATGAACACATAGTATTTTATATACTTAAAAGTAAGCAACCCTCAACACGACTAAATGTTACCTATAAATAACTAATTTTAAAGCCTCATCCATCAATTTAACAATATTTCTTGAGTGACCCCTGTATGTCTGGTATTGTGATAGATTTGAAAATAAACAAGAGAGTTATAAAAGACCAGAATTTAAGATCTAGCTGGTGTCAGATAGGGGATATTAAAGGCTAAATCTATGCCTGTGTTTCTGTGACACATATTCTGTGGCTGATAGAGGTGTATGGGGCATAATCTAAGGACAGAAAGAGGGAGGAGGTGATCATGCCACAGGCATTGTGGGGAGCTTGGTCAGCAGAGGTTTTCAAAGACAGTTATAGTGTATATCTCTTGAAAGTTCATTTTTTCAGAGTTCTTTAGGCCATGAAGGTAGAGAAGGGCCTTTTCTTTCTGATAAAATGGCCAGGGCAAAGGCACAATGCTTTGGGAACTCTAAATTTATTTTATTTGATCAATTAAAGATTAATCAGTAATATTAAGACACAGAAGTTGAATCTGGAAGTCAAGGCAGGTTTTGACCTATATCTATCTCTATCTACATGTCTGTATATAAGTCATGGTAAACAACTCTACTCTTTTTCATTTATAAAGTAGTTAACAATCAATTCTTGCAGCATTGTTACTATCATAAGCAAAAAGCATCACAAGGAACTCTGTACTCATTATGGCAAACCTAACACCAACCTTTCAGTAAGGATTACTTAGAAAAAAAGTTCACGGAACAAATGGTTAATTAAATGAATACATTCAACCAACAGTATGTTAATAGTTATAATCTGGTAACCAACAATATGCTAATAATTATAATGTATTAGAGGAATGTTATCAATTTCCATTTTATTCACCCTAGATAGAGGCTAGTGTACTTATAAGCACTTCAAATATAAGAAAATTGGCTCGGCGCCTGTGGCTCAATTGGCTAAGGCACCAGCCACATACACCTAAGGTGGCGGGTTGGAATCCCCAGCCTGGGCCCACCAAACAACAATGATGGCTGCAACCAAAAAAAAAAAAAATGGCCAGGCTTTGTGGTGGGCGCCTGTGGTCCCAGCTACTTGGGAGGCGGAGGCAGAAGACTCGCTTAAGCCCAGGAGTTGGAGGTTGCTATGAGCTGTGATGCCATGGCACTCTACCCAGGGGGATAGCTTGAGGCTCCGTCTCAAAAAAAAAAAAA
>CAUYQV010161641.1:0-11226 GCA_963574575.1 Galagoides demidoff | reverse complement strand
GTTTGAGACCAGCCTGATCAAGAGTGAAGCCCTGGCAGGATCAATGGGCACAATGCAAAGGCGTATACAAGCCCCTGGGTGAGGAGTTCTGGGACTTCACCTTGTAATCTAAAAATTTGTGCCCTCATATTAATTTGAAATAAAAAAAGAAGAAGAAGAAAAGAGATATCACGCAAAATATCTTCTCTGATCACAGTGGAACGGAGTTAGAAATCAATAGCAGAAGTAAAAATAGAAATTTATAAATTTGTAGAAATTAAACAACACACTCTTAAACAACCAACAGATCAAGGGGAAAAAATCGCAAAGGAAATTAGAGAATGATTACAGAGAAATGAAGATGAAAACCCACATGCCAAAGCTTATGGTGTGTGGCGAAAGCAATGATAAGGGATAAATATATTGCCATAATGCTTACATTAAAGAAAAATCTTGATTATAAGCTTTCTCAAAGGCATTAGAAAGTTAAAAGTGGGTTCTTTTAAGTAGCAGTCCACATCAAACTAAGCTCAGGAAATTTGTATGTTTTCATTTCCCTCTGAGCAAGTCTTCTCTGTCTCTATTAATAAAGCCTTGGATACTCCATGGTTTACTAGGCTGAAACTCATCCTTCCAACACAGTCACATGAATACAGCTTTGTGCTTTTAGATAATAACCACCTGAGAAAACTTGACCTTTTCCCCCACTCTTCCATGCAGTCTGTGTCCTCCTGCTGAAAAACAAAAGGACATTCTCCCACATTGTC
This sequence comes from Galagoides demidoff, assembly GCA_963574575.1. NCBI lineage: Eukaryota > Metazoa > Chordata > Mammalia > Primates > Galagidae > Galagoides > Galagoides demidoff. Next base: position 10,480 of record CAUYQV010161641.1, on the reverse strand, counting down.
ATCACTCTGCCCTACTCTGAGGGAGTCTAGTGGGGAAAATGGGCCCATAAACAGAGACACTGCAATCCTGTACAGTGAGGACAAAGAAAGTGCTGGCCACAGGGCACAGAGAGCAGAGGTGTGAACACTAACTGCCTGAACCACACCATCACCACAGACTTGTGCATTTACTTCAAATGCAAAAAGGTCCAAAGCAGATTATTACCATTCAAGAAAGAGATAGCTCAGCAAGAATCAAGGCTGCCATATTGCACAAGTCCACGAGACACCATTCACCTGAGTGAACGATGTTCCTGGAGTTGTGTGCCAGAATGATCCTTTCAGAAGGATACACCAGAGTTAACAATGGTCTCCTTTAAAACTTAGCAGCCAGTTCTACCTGCTCTGTTGGGGACATGAACTTGTTCTGGAAAGTTGGAGATCCTTTTGAACTTCAGATGGTTTTCTAGAAATCTCTGAGTGAAAAACAAGCCAACAGAGTACCAAGTAGACATGAAGCTTCCATACGTGACCCAGGTAAGAAGGAGGGGATACTCCCAACCCATCCTAACTTCTTTTTTTTTTTTCCTTTTCTTTTTGAAACAGGTCTTAGAGTCTTTCTCTGTCCCCCAGGCTAGAGTGCAGTGGGTTATTATAGCTCCCTGCAACCTCAAACTCCTGGGCTCAAGAGATCCTTCTGCCTCAGCTTATCAAATATCTGGGAGTATAGGTATGCACCACCACACCTGGATCATTTTGTAGAGACAGGGTCTCACTCTTGTTCAGGCTGATCTCGAACTCTTAAGCTCAAGCAATCCTCCCGCCTCAGCCTCCCAGAGTGTTATCCTGACTTCTGAGGCTTTTAATACCTACTGGGTCACACTCCTCATAACAAAGGTACTATTTTGCTCTATAGCATTGGTTCCTTAAGGTTAAAAAATATGCTATGATCAAGTTTTTGTTGGAAAATTTAAAACTCTTTCCCTATGATTCACCACATATTCCTTAGGGAGGTTTCTGGAATTTTTTTCTTTTTAATTTCCAAACTTCTTGGGAATCTTCTTTTTGCTTAAAGAATACATTATTTTTCCTAGCAAAAGTCTTCTTCTAACTTACCAGTTTGTGTTCATGGCACCGCTTCCATTAAGTGTACACCTACCCATCCAAGCCAACCCTTCTCCCTTCCTCTTTCCCATAGTTCAAATCCACACAATTTGCCAAATCTGTGGATTCTGTCTCTGCAAGTTTGTCATCACCTGCCTCCTCATTTCCACTCTCAAAGCCACTATCTCTCTTTTACCTGGTTACCTTTACTCTAATCTCTCCCTCCTCCAGTCCTTCCCAAACCCTATTTTCTCCTTAAAATGAAACCTCAAAAAGTTCTCCTGCTATGTTCAGATATCTTCAATGGCAATTAAGTACAAATTAAGGACTTAATTTGAAAAAGTCTTTATAATATGTCCTGAAGTTGTCTTATCTTCTGCCATCCTCCTAGACCACCATTTCTCTAAGTATGGTCCATGGCCTGTTGATGGATGACAAAGATCCCCCAAAGGACCATGAACTGACCCAAAAGTGCAAATTCTTTTCTCAGATCTTGAAATCTGATTATGAGGAATCCCACAGATGATTGTTTATACCTGTGAATGAACATTTTCACTGGGAATCCACTAAGAAGGTAGGGGGACTAAAATTAGGTAGTTATAACTAACACCATCAGGGAGGTTTCTCAAGGATTCTGATTCAGTATTCCAAACAATTTGGCTGTCATATAACATTGAAAACTATTATACATGGGTGTATGTGAGGAAATGGAATTCAATGAACAGGCACAGTGGGTAGACTATGAGGTATTTTGCCCAGGTCCTCAGGTTTTTTTTGTTTTTTTTGTTTTTGAGACGGAGCCTCAAGCTATCCCCCTGGGTAGAGTGCCATGGCATCATAGCTCATAGCAACCTCCAACTCCTGGGCTCAAGAGAGTCTCCTGCCTCCGCCTCCCAAGTATCTGGGACCACAGGCGCCCTCCACAATGCCTGGCCATTTTTTGGTTGCAGCCATCATTGTTGTTTGGCGGGCCCAGGCTGGGGATTCGAACCTGCCACCTTAGGTGTACGTGGCTGGCGCCTTAGCCGATTGAGCCACAGGCACCTAGCCGCCAGGTCCTCGGTTTTAAAAAATTTAAGTAACACTGCTCTAGGAATAGTCTAAATTCCTGTGAAACCAAGACACTCTGTTCTCTAAATAAGGCTGCATGCTCATCTACCTCTCTACCCAGTTCTCTCTAGCCAGGATATGATTCCCTATCTGACTATATAAGTGGGCCCCTGTCTGAATCTTTTTCAAGAAGTCCCTACCCCATCAGATACTATGCTAATGTCTGAACCCTAGGTAGTCCTTGAAAACCTCCTATGAAATTTAATTCTCACCCTTTTATGCATTATCATTTTTTATTTCAAATTAATTTGAGGGTACAAATTTTTAGGTTACATTTTTCTCACTTTCAAGGTAAAGTTCAAGTTGTAGAAGAGCCCTTCCCCCAGGGAGCGTGCTGAATGCCCCCACATTGTACACATTAAGTAAGATCCTGCCAATTGCTCTCCCTCCTCCTGCCAAACACCCTCTTCCTCCTCACCCCTCCCCCTTGCCAAAATATATTTGTATTTTATCATTTGTATGGACATGTAATTGTTTATATATTGGTTTCATATTAATATTGAGTACATTGGATTTTTTTTTCCATTCTTGAGATACTTTACTAAGAAGAATGTTTCAACTCCATCCAGGTAAACATAAAGGATGTAAAGTCTCTGTCTTTTCTTATAGCTGAATAGTATTCCATGTTATACATATGCCACAGTTTGTTAATCCATTTTTGCATTGGTAGGCACTTAGGTTGCTTCCACAACTCGGCAACTATGAATTGAGCTGCAATATACATTCTGGTACAAATGTCTTTGTAGTAAAATGTTATTTGTTCTTCTGGGTAGATACCTAGTAATGGGATTGCAGGATCAAATGGAAGGTCAACTTTTAGTTCTTTGAACATTCTCCATACTTCTTTCCGTAAAGGTTATAGTAGTTTGCAATCCCACTAGCAGTGTAGAAGTGTTCCCTTCTCTCCACATCCATGTAAGCATCTGCAGATTTTTGAACTGTGATGTGAGCTAATCTCACTGGAGTTAGGTGATATCTCAGAATGGTTTTGATTTGCGTTTCTCTGATGATTAAAGATAATGAGCATTTTTTTCATGTCAGCTATTTATCTGTCATCATCAGAGAAGTTTCTATTCAAGTCTCTTGCCCACTTAGAAATGGAAATGTTTGCTCTTTTCTTGATGATTTGAGTCCTCTGTAGATTCTAGTTATCAGGGCTTTGTCAGATTCATAACACACAAAAATCTTCTCCTATCCTGAAGGCTGTCTGTTTGCTTTAATTGTGGTACCCTTAGCAGTGTAGAAGCTTTTTAGCTTGATCAAATCCCTCTTATTTATTTTTGGTGTTGCTACAATTGCTAGGGGTGTCTTCCTGATAAAATCTTTTCCCAGGCCAATATTTTCAAGTGTTTTCCCACATACTCTCTTCTAGAATTTTTATTGTTTCATGTCTTAAATTTAAATCTTTTATCCAGAAATAATCAATTGTTGTCAATGGTGAAAGGGATAGGTTTCGATCTTCTACATGTGGCTAACAAGTTCTCCTAGCACCATTTATTAAATAGGGAATCTTTTCCTCTGTGCACGCTTTTGTTAGGTTTATTAAAGACCAAATGATGATATGTGGCTAGGTTCATCTCTATAGTCTCTATTCTACTCCATAGATCTATGTCTCTATTTTTCTGCCAGTACCATGCTATTTTGATCACTATAGATTTATAGTATAACCTGAAGTCTGGCAATCTGAGGCCTCTAGATTTTTTTTTTTTTATTTCTAAGAATTGCATTGGATGTTGGGGGCGGGGGGGGGGGTTCCCTGGTTCCATATGAAACAAAGGACTATTTTTCAGTTGTTTCAAAGTTTGACATCAGTGCTTTGATTGGGATTGCATTAAATCTGTAGATTTCTTCAGGCAGTATGAGCATTCTAACAATGTTGATTCTTCCCAGCCATAAGCATGATATGTTTTGTCATTTGTTAGCTTCTTCTGCTATTTCTTGTCTCGGGGTTTCATAGAGATCCATTATAGAAATCCTTCACATCCTCTGTCAGACATATTCCCAGGTATTTCATCTTCTTTGGAGCTACTGCAAAAGGAATAAAGTCTTTGATTTTATTCTTGGCTTGACTGTTTTTGGCACATATGAAAGCTACTGATTTGTGGGCATTGATTTTGTACCAGAGATGATGCTATCTTCCTTGATCATGTCTAAGAGCTTTGTAGTTAAGTCTCTAAGATTTTCCAGGTATAAGATCATGTCATCCACAAAGAGAGAGAGTTTGACCTCCACTGTCCCCATTTGAATACCTTGATCTCCTCTCTTGCCTGATTACAATGGCTAGGACTTCCAGCACTATGTTAAATAGCAGTGGCCACAGTGGGCACCCTTCTCTAGTTCCCTATCTGAGTGGAAATGCTTTTGGTTTTACTGTATTCAATATGATATTGGCTGTGGGTTTGTTGAACATGGCCTCTATCAGTTTAATAAATGTCCCACCTAAGCCTATTTTCTTAAGTGTTCTTTGCAAAAAAAAAATGCTGGGTATGATCAAAAGCCTTTTCTGCATTAATTGAGAGAATCACATGGTCTTTGTTTTAGATTTTATTTATGTGGGGGATTATATTTCTGGATTTACATATGAACCAACCTTGCATCCCTGCTATAAAACCAACTTCATCATGGTATATAATTTATTTAATGTGTCACTCTATTCTGCTTCCTAATATCTTGTTAAATATTTTTGCATCAATACTCATTAATGATGTTGGCATATAGTTTTCTTTTTGTTGGGTACTTTCTGGTTTGGGGATCAGGGTGATATTGCTTTATAGAACATGTTGGGTAGGATTCCTTCCTTGTCTAGATTGTGAAATAGATTATGTAATGTAGGTACTAGTCCCTCTTTGAAGGTTTGGTAGAATTCTGGAGTGAAACCATCTGATCCAGAACTTTTCTTTTTTGGGAAATTTTGTACAGTTGATGCCATTTCAGTACTTGATAAAAATCTATTCAAAGTTTCTCATTCTTTCTAATTGAGTTTAGGAAGGTGTTGTGCTTCCAGGTATTGGTCCATTTCCTCTACCTTTTCATATTTGTGGGCATAGAGTTTTTATAGTAATTGTTGAGAATTTTTTGTATTTCTGTGGTCTCTGTTGTCATTCCCCCTTTTTCATTTCTGATCAAAGCTATTAGAGATCTCATTTTTCTGTTTCTGGTTAGTCTGGCCAAGTGTTTATCAATTTTATTAATCTCTTCAAAGAACCAACTTTTTTTTTTTTGATCTTCCAAATGATTCTTTTGTTTTCAATTTAATTCTGTTCTAGTTTTAGTTATTTCTTTTGTTCTGCTGAGTTTAGATCTTGGTTCTTCTTCCTTTTCCAGCTGCTTGAGATGGCCCATTAAGTTATCAACTTGCTCTCTTTCTGTTTTCTTAATGAAGGCATCTACTGCTGTAAATTTCCCTCTTAGGACTGCCTTTGCAGTATCTCTCAGGTTTTTAATAGCTTGTGGCTTCATTATCATTTTTTCAAGAAATATAATGATTTCCTTCTTAATCTCACCTTTGACCCAGGAGTCATTCAGCATAAGTTTATTTAGTTTCTATGACTTTATTTGAGTATGAAGATTTCTGTTGCTGTTGAGTTCAACTTTTATTCTGTGATAGTCTGAGAAGATACAAGAAATAATTTCTATTCTTTTGAACTTGTTGATGCTAGACTTGTGTCCTAAAATATGTCCACTTTTTGAGGATGAGCCTTGGGCTGATGAGAAGAATGTATATTCAGTTTTATTAGAATGAAATGTTCTGTATATGTCTGTTAAGTCCATTTGTTCTACTGTCGTATTTAATTCCATTATTTCATTGTTTAGTTTCTGCTTGGAGGATCTGTCCAGTACTGCCAAAGGAATGTTAAAATCTCCAACTATTATAGTGCAGGAAGATATCATATTATTCAGATCCATTAGGATTTGTTTTGTAAGTTGAGAAGTGTTCAGGTAAGGTGTGTAAATCTTAATTATTGAAATCTATTCATGTTGTGTACTTCCCTTGAGAAGTATGAAGTGTCCGTCTTGTCTTTCCTTATTTTTGTTGTTTTAAATCCAATTGTATCTGCAAATAAGACTGTAATCCCTGCTTTTTTCTGATTTCCATTTCCCTGGATTACTGTTTTTCCATCCCCTCATCATGAGTCTTATTTTATCCTTTGAGGTTAGGTGTGTTTCTTAGAGATACCAGATATCCGGCCTGAGTTTTTGTATCTAGCCAGCCAGCCTGTGCCTCTTTATAGGAGAAGTCAAGCCATTCACATATTAAGAGAATTCATAGGTATGGTGGAGTTTTGGTCATCTCATTTTTCAGAGGTCCTGAGCTTATTTTTACCCCTTTCACCATTGTGGAAGCTAGGCTTTGTTCTTTAATTTCTGGGTGCATTTATGTTGGAGATGGACGTCATTATGAAGAATGGATCTGAGTACTTCCTGTAGAGCTGGTCTAGTCATAGCAAATTTCCTCAACATTTAGATGTCAGCAAAACATTTAATTTTTCCATCACAAATAAAACTCATTTTAGCAGGATACAGGATCCTGGGCTGAAAAATGTTTTGTTTAGGAAGGTTAAAGGTATATGACCATCCTCTTCTTGCTTAAAAGTTTGGGCTGAAAAATCTATGGTCATCCTGATATTTTTCCCTTTGTTGGTAAGACTTTTCTTATGCCTGGCTGCTTGCAGGATTTACTCCTTCATATTAACTTTGGCAAAGTTAATTACGATGTGTCTAGGAGATGTTTTGTTTGGATTGAGTCATGCTGGAGTTCTAAAACTATCTACTATCTGAATTTCTATGTCTCAAAATGCTTGGAAAATTCTCCACCAGGTCTTAGAGTAGAGCATCAGTGCATGTAGGACTGTACTCATCTCCTGCGGGAATCCCTATAATTTGGATGTTTGATCTTTTGGAATGATCCTATAACTCTCTCAGGGAATATTCTGTTTTTGTTCTCCTTTTCTCTGCCTCTTTGAATGACTGGGATAGTTCAAAATTCTTGTCTTTAATTTCTGAAATTATTTCTACTCCCTGTTCAACTCTGTTATTGAAAGTCTCTACTCTGTTTTGAAGCTTCTTAAAAGCCTTTTTTCAATTCCTTAAGCTCTACTCTATCTCTCCCTATTATGTCCATATCCTTGGTGACTTTGTCTTTGATTCATTACTTTCTTAAAACAACTTTTGAAATTTTTTTAATTTATATTTCCATCTTTTCCTCTAGGTCAGTGGTTCTCAACCTTTCTAATGCCATGCCCTTTAATACAGTTCCTGTGGGTCACAACCCACAGGTTGAGAACCTCTGCTCTAGGTTGTCCCTGAATTAATTATTGAGAGACAATCTAATTGGGGGCCCTTTGGAAACACTGTACTAATCTATTTGGCAATTAAAACTTGGAGATTGATACTAGATTGGGAGGCCCCAGGAACTAGGGATAACCACCCCTTTTCCAATTAGCCAGGGCTTGTGATTGTAGCTTTTCCCCTGCAGTCTGGCAAAGGTCCCAGGGGACCAGGGCTGTAGCCAGAGATTCTAAGGGCTATTTTGGTGAGATAACTCATCCTGATTCTGTCTTGGTGTCAGCCTGCCCTCTACCCAAACCTACAGAGTCCCGGTATTTCACTGGAATCTCAACTGGGCAAAGATACAAACACCTGCTGTCTCACCCCCCCACTGGTGATAGCTACAGGAGGGGAATCTGCAGACAGACCTGCTGAATCTGCCCCTCACTTTTACAACCCCACCACCACCACCCAAGCAAAGTCAAACAAGTGGTGAACCTGCAGCCTCAGACATCAGCAGCAGAAGACCAAGAATATATGGACAGCTCTGGTTTAGGGTTCCAGTCAAACTTACTCAGGCAGTACAAGCAACACCTACACAAAAGAGTTCAGAGGGTCACCAGGTGACCAAAAAACAAAAATCTGCCTGAGAGGTCCCAGGGGGCTGGAGAAGGGTCTTTTCTAGTGGGAAAGGGAGTCAAGATAGTTCAGCCCTCTCCCGACCAAAGTTAGAACTGTGGAGCCACTGTTTCTGCGCAGCAGCTCAGTGGCCCACACAATGCCTAGCCTCTCAGCAAATTTGTCAATCACTCCAGCCTCTGCTAGGAGTGGTCAGTCAGGTAACCAGGGTAAGGGGAAGGGTGAGCTGTGTGCTGAGGATTACAGAAAAAATATGTGTTTACTTTTTTGCGAGGCAGGATGGAACCTGGGCTCAGAGGTAGGACCTCCCTGTTGTAGGAGAACTGGGATTTATTGGCTCTATCCTGTGGGGTAAGGTGAGAGGTCCTTTGTTCCCTGCTTGCTTGCAGAAAGCCTGCATTGTGCCTCTTGGTTGGAAGAGTGGTCTCCTGTCCCCTTTGCAACAGGGTGCCTTCCAACTAGTTGCTGTGTACCTGATCTTTGTTATCTTTCCTCCTCTTTCTTGGCCTTGCAGCTTGTCTCAGAGGGGATGATATGCACCTCCACTTTCTTCTCCCTATGCTCAACTCCTCACTTTTGGCTTCTCTAAGTCCACCAGTCCAACATCTCTCCCTCTGGACAGGAGACTTTGGTGAAAGCTGCTTCTAGTCAGCCATCTTTTTTAAATTATCATTATTAAATCATAGCTGTGTACATTAATGCAGTCACAGGGTATAGTGTGCTGGTTTTATATATAATTTGAAATATTTTCACCAAACTGGTTAACATAACCTTCATGACATTTTCTTAGTTATTATGTTAAGACATTTATATTCTACATTTAGAAAGATTCACATGTACCCTTGTAAGATGGACCATAGGTGTGGTCCCATCAATCACCCTCCCTCCACCCATCCTTCCGCCTCTCCACCCCTCCCTCTCCCTCTTCCCCATATTCTTGGGCTATAATTGGGTTATAGCTTTCACATGAAAGCTATAAATTAGTTTCATAGTAGAGCTGAGTACATTGGATACTTTTTCTTCCATTCTTGAGATACTTTGCTAAGAAGAATATGTTCCAGCTCTATCCATGTAAACATGAAGGAGGTAAAGTCTCCATCTTTCTTGAAGGCTGCATAATATTCCATGGTATACATATACCACAGTTTATTGATCCATTCGTGGGTCATTGGGCACTTGGGCTTCTTCCATGATTTAGCAATTATGAATTGGGCTGCAATAAACATTCTGGTACAAATATCTTTGTTGTAATGTGATTTTTGGTCTTCTGGATATATACCTACCAGAGGAATTGTAGGATCAAATGGCAGGTCTATTTTTAGTTCTCTAAGTGTTCTCCAAACATCTTTCCAAGAGAAATGTATTACTTTGTATTCCCACCAGCAGTGTAGAAGTGTTCCCCTTTCTCCACATCAACTCCAACATCTCTGGTTTTGGGATTTTGTGATGTGGGCTAATCTTACTGGAGTTAGGTGATATCTCAAAGTAGTTTTGATTTGCATTTCTCTGATGACTAATGATGATGAGCATTTTTTCATATGTCTGTAGACCATGCACATATCTTCTTCAGAGAAGTTTCTCTTCAAGTCCCTTACCCACCCTGAGATGGGATCACTTGTTCTTTTCTTGCTAATACACTTGAGTTCTCTGTGGATTCTGGTTATTAAACCTTTGTTGGAGACATAACCAGCAAATATCTTCTCCCATTCTGAGGGCTGTCTGCTTGCTTTACTTAGTGTGTTCTTGGCTGTGCAGACGCTTTTTAGTTTGAGCAGGTCCCAGTAGTGTATTTTTGATGTTGCTTCAATTGCCCGGGGGGTCCTCCTCATAAAATATTTGCCAAGGCCGATTTCTTCAAGAGTTTTCCCTGCACTTTCTTCTAGTACTTTTATAGTTTCATGTCTTAAGTTTAAATCTTTAATCTAGTGAGAGTCTATCTTAGTTAATGGTGAAAGGTGTGGGTCCAGTTTTAATCTTCTACAGGTCGCCAGCCAGTTCACTCAGCACCATTTATTAAATAGGGAATCTTTTCCCCACTCAATGTTTTTAAATGGCTTGTCAAAGATTATATAACGGTAAGTAGCTGGGTTCATCTCTTGGTTCTCTATTCTGTTCCATGCATCTACCTCTCTGTTTTTGTGCCAGTAACATGCTGTTTTGATCACTATTGATTTAAAATATAGTTTGAGGTCTGGTAGCACGATTTCTCCTGCTTTGTTTTTATTTCTGAGTAACGTCTTGGCTATTCGAGGTTTTTTCTGATTCCATATAAAATGAAGTATTTTTTCGAGATCTTTAAGTATGACAGTGGGCTTTAATAGGGATTGCATTAAAATTATATATTGCTTTGGGTAGTATGGACATTTTAACAATGTTGATT
>CAUYQV010161639.1:0-19242 GCA_963574575.1 Galagoides demidoff | reverse complement strand
CTCAAGCTATCCCCCTGGGTAGAGTGCCATGGCATCACAGCTCATAGCAACCTCCAACTCCTGGGCTCAAGCGAGTCTCCTGCCTCCGCCTCCCAAGTAGCTGGGACCACAAGCGCCCGCCACAACGCCTGGCCATTTTTTGATTGCCGCCATCATTGTTGTTTGGTGGGCCCGGACTGGGGATTCGAACCCGCCACCTTAGGTGTACGTGGCTGGCGCCTTAGCCAATTGAGCACAGGCGCCGAGCCTCATGTCATAGAATTTATTCATTTAAAGTATACAGTGCTTTCAATTTTTATTTACTTTTAAAAGTGTTTTTTTTTTTTTGGCAATTAAATGGTATTCCCCTTTGAATCAGAAATATAATACAAAGAATACCTATTTAAAAATTTGCATAACAGGCTAAGGAAGTGGCTCATGCTTGTAATCTCAGCACTGAGAGGCCGAGGTGGGAGGATCCCTTGCGCTCAGGAGTTTGAGACCACCCTGTCAATACTAAAAACAGAAAAACTAGCTGGGTGTGGTGGTGGGCACCTGTAGTCCCATCTACTTGGGAGGCTGAGGCAGGAGGATTGCTTGAACCCAAGAGTAAGGCTGCTGTGAGCTGTGTTGACACCATGGAACTCTACTCAGGGTGACAGAGATTCTGCCTCAAAAATAAATAAATAAATGAATAAATAAATAAATTTGTAGTGTGTGTACTTGCAGATTATGTGCTGTGGCAGACAGAATAATGTTCGCCCTGCCCTGCCCCCTAGATGTTTACATCCTATTTCCCCAAACTTGTGAATATACTGTTATGTGGCAAAAGGGAATTAAGTTGCTAATTAACTGACTGGGAGATGAGATTATGGACCTTGGTTATCTGGGTGGTTCTGTTGCAGGAAGACAAGACCCAATGGAGAGAAAGAGCACCCAAATACCATGTTTATAAGAGGGAGGGCTTTATTTACTGGCTGTGAGCTTATGGCATAGATTTCCAAATGGCTGCACTCCCCTACTGGCTTGGTCTTTCCTTTTTTATTGACAGTCAAAAAGTCCCCCCTCTCATTGGCCAGTTTGAATCAAGCGGGAGATGCTATTCCCACCCCTACAGAACCACAGGATTTCACAGAACTTGGAAATTTCCAAGTTCCAAATTCCCAAGAGCTGAGTCACCATGGAGAAGACCTTTCAAGTGTAACCTTGTGGTCTCCTTGAGAAGACCTGTTCTCCTGTTGCAGGAGGACAAAGCCAATGGAGAGAAAGAGCACCCAAACACCACATTTATAAGAGAAAGGGCTTTATTCATCAGCTGGGAACTTACGGCATAGATTTCCAAATGGCCGCGTTCTCCGACTGGCTTGGTCTTTCCCTTTTTATTGACAGTCAAAAAATTCCACCCCACAGGTACCCTTCTCATTGGCCAGTTTGAATCAAACGGGAGATACTAGTCCAGCCCCTACAGAACTACAGGATTTCACAGAACTTGGAAATTTCCAGGTTCCAGGAAGTTAAGCCTACAAATTCCCAAGAGCTGAGTCACCATGGAGAGGACCCTGCCGGTGCATCCTTGCAGTTACCCTAAGAAGACCTGTTCTCCCAGACCTTGCCCTTCTTGGGTATCCTCTCTCACTCCTAGACCTCACCCTTCTTGGGTATTCTCTCTCAGTTCCAGTGTAATTTAAAAATAGAAGAGTGGGGCAGTGCCTGTGGCTCAGTGAGTAGGGCACTAGCCACATATACTAAGGGTGGCGGGTTTGAACTTGGCCCCAGCCAAACTGCAACAAAAAATAGCCGTGCATTCTGGTGGGTGCCTGTAGTCCCAGCTACTCAGGAGGCTAAGGCAAGAGAATCACCTAAGCCCAAGAGCTGGAAGTTGCTGTGAGCTGTGACACTACAGCACTCTACCAAGGGCGATAAAGTGAGACTCTGTCTCTCAAAAAAAAAAAAAAAAAAAGGAAGAGTGGGCCAGGCGTGGTAGATCATGGCTGTAATCCCAGTCTCCTGGGAAGTCAAGGATCTCTTGAGTTCAGGAGCTTGAGACCAGCCTACAAGAGGGACAGGCTTCTATCTCTACTAAAAATAGAAAAATTAGCCGAGTGTGGTGGTGGGCACCTATAGTCCCAGAGTGCTCAGGAGGCTGAGGCAGGAGGATCACTTTTGCTCAAGAGTTTGAGGTTGGGCTTGGCGCCTGTGCCTCAAGTGGCTAAGGCGCCAGCCACATACAACTAAGGTGGCAGGTTCGAATCCAGCCTGGGCCCGCCAAATAACAATGATGGCTGCAACCAAAAAATAGCCGGGCGTTGTGGCAGGCACCTGTGGCCCCAGCTACTTGGGAGGCTGAGGCAGGAGACTTGCTTGAGCTCAGGAGTTGGAGGTTGCTGTGAGCTGTGATGCCACAGCACTGTACCCAGGGGGACAGCTTGAGGATCTGTCTTAAAAAAAAAAAAAGAGTTTGAGGTTGCTGGGAGCTATGATGCCTCAGCACTCTACCCCGGGTGACAGAATGAGGCTCTGTCTCAAAAAAAACAAACAAATAAATAGGCTTGGTACCAGTAGCTCAGTGGTTAGGGCGCCAGCCACATACTACAGGGCTGGCAGGTTCAAACCCAACCCCAGCCTGCTAAACAACAACTACAATGACAACAAAGAATAGCCAGGTGTTGTGGTGGACACCTGTAGTCCCAGCTACTTGGGAGGCTGAGGTTAGAGAATTGCTTAAGACCAAGAGTTTGAGGTAGCTGTAAGCTGTAACACCATGGCACTCGACCAAGGGTGACACAGTGAGATTCTGTTTCCAAAAATAAATAAAAGAAGAAAAAAACAAAAATATAAAAACTGCATAACAGTTCTTCTATGTAAGGAATTTTCTCTGCTTATTGGGGCCAAGAGAAAACATATCCTATGCAGGTTTAAGTTAAAGTACAGAATATGATCAAAACAGTAGTTAGTACATAGGTGGCATGCTTATTGAGAAAAGACTGAAGCTGGGTCACAGCTCAATGGCTCTCTTTGATGTCCTGCAGGCTAAGGCAAAGTTTAATTTGCAGGCCCTCACTTATTGCCAGGAGGTTAGGGAGAAACTTCCCCTGCTAACAACTTCCCAGCTAATGGCTGATGCATTGTGATGGGTATATTCTCACCCAGAGAAGAAGTGATACTGTATTAGGAGGGAAAAAAAGAAATAATATCCTTGGGGTTTAAACTGAAGAATGTGTTGAAATAAGAGTTCAACTTCTCCATTTATAGTATATATATGAAAAAAGTTGGAAGGTTTTGAGAATTCTGAATGTCACCTCACATTGTGTTAACGTGTGACAGATGGAATATGTCTAAAAACCATGGGTTTTTTTTTTGCTAAAATACTAATGTGTAGAAAAAATATAACCCCTCTCCCATGAAATGGACAGAATTGTCCACAAAGATGGGATCTTTCTGGTTTGCCCTAAAGAGCAGGTTTGCTATTTAGGTTGACCCATAGATTGGTAATTTGTCTGAAACAGTTTTTCCTTTCCAAGATTGCATGTGGGTGTATAATAGGGAAGAGAATAGGACAAATTTGGCCCAGCCCATTCTGATGTCACTGGGGACTAATGGTTCTTAACATAGCTTTCTCCCTGTGTTAACGCCAAGCATCTGACAGTACAGCTGGAGTAGGGCAGTTATCAGAGTCACTCTCTAATGACTGACGTTTGTGTCAGGGCTCACCTCCAGTGCCCAGGACATGCTAAGGTGTTTCCAGGAACTCTGGCTAGAAGCACTCCAGGAGTCTGGCGAACGGGTTGTTTTTCTGAAATGTCTGCACTCTTGTCAGGGTTAAGAGCATTCCTTCCTCACAACTGTAACGAATACTCCACGTTCCAGCTTAGGGACTCTCAGACGCCGAGCACGTTCTGCTTGGAACGGCGGGTGCGCGAATCCGTGGTCCCAGCTGGTTTGCACAGACGCGGCCAGAACGTTCAGTCCCTGGCTACTTGCTCCCTGGCTCCAGCTGCAATCAGGCTTTGAACAAGTCACCAGTGGGCGGGGACAGGCCGGTTTCCCAGGCGACCTGAATGAGAAGATAGAAGAGGCTCAGACGTGGGCCCGGCACGAGTCGCTCAAGAGGCAGGACAAACGGTAGGCCAGCCGGCCCGCAGGGCACGCCCGCGGTCGACATCCGGTGCTGACTGCAGTGGCCAGCTCGTTCAGGTTTGCTGGGGAAAACCCAGTGTCCTGGCGGCCCTGTTTCCACTCTGGCGCCGCAGGTGTCCTCCCAGCAGCCTGGCGTGCGAGCGCCTCCCAAAAGGCAGCGCGGCCCCGCGGCCCCCACGAACAGCAATCCGCCGGGCAGACCTTGGAGCGCGCGGCACAGGAAGCCCGTGCGTGTGACGTCACGTGTCCTCACGTGCAGTTGTCCAAACCCGTGCGCGCTGACGTTACGTGCTGTCGCCGCGCTCCCGCCCCCGGTCCACGAAGGCCCGCGGCGCCGGCGCGTGTGGTATCTGTTTCCGCCGCGCGGAGGCGCTTGGCGGCTGCTTAAAAGCGTGAGGAGCGGGAGGGGTGACTGAGGTTCCCGCCTTCCATCTTCCAGTCCGCGACTTCTGAGTCAGACATGGACAAAGTCTGTGCGATTTTTGGAGGCTCACGAGGCATTGGCAGGGCAGTGGCCCAGGTGATGGCCCCGAAAGGCTACCGGCTGGCCCTTGTCGCCAGGGACCTGCGAGTGGCTCAGGCCGCCGCCAGTGACCTCGGCGGTAGGTACTAGCTGGAGTCGTGCAGGTGCCCGAGGTGTCAGGTTAACTCCGAGCAGGGAAAAAGCAGGGCGGGGGTTTTCCCCGGGAACCCACACGGCCGGTTTCGAAGAGAAGCTCTTCTGAGTAGCGGCCGGTTTTGAACTATACCTGGTTTGCTCTACTTCGTCTGTCAGCATTTTAATAAGGTATTCAGTTGTTGCGGTGGATTTTGCAAATGGTCAGTTGAAATTTGTTCTGTCAGAATTTTTTTATTGCATTTAAAATTCAGTCTTTTTCGCGTATTGAAAATGAAATTAAGCATTTTGGCGGGGGGGGTAGGTAGAAATAGAACTTTAGAAAGATAACTAAGAGGCCGCTATTTGCTTAGTCACTACAATGGGAAAAAAAAACACTTTCATTTACTGCTAGGAACACATTGCATCTTGTGGTGGTTACAGTGAAGGATTTCATTGGCTTCAAAATCCAAAAGTTTCTTTTAAAAGGTTTGTTGGGACTAAGGTGCCTTGGTAGTGTGCATTTTGGGGCCAGACAATTAAAAAATATCATTTTCCCCTTAAATAAATACATATATAATGTAACGTATGTAATTGATAAGTGATTTAAAATGTCATGAAAATACAAACATTTCCTGTGGAAATGCTTAAAGAAGATGTATTTCCATTACCCTATTTTAATTAATTAATTAATTTTTTTGCAGTTTTTGGCCGGGGCTGTGCTAGAACCCGCCACCTCTGGCATATGGGGCCAGTGCCCTACCCCTTTGAGCCACAGGTGCCACCCTATCTTATTTTCAGTGTACACCACTTGAATGCAGAGCAATGCTGTGTATAAGTTTGATTTTTTCTTTTTTTAAACTTGCCTGGTTGCTGAGACTGTAATGCTCAACATGTTTACTGAAAGATCACTAAACTTTATCTTCCCTTTTCATTTTCTTTTTTTTTTTTCTTGAGACAGAGCCTCAAGCTATCCCCCTGGGTAGAGTGCTATGGCATCAAAGCTCACAGCAACCTCCAACTCCTGGGCTCAAGCGAGTCTCCTGCCTCAGCCTCCCTAGTAGTTGGGACCACAGGCGCCCACCACAACGCCTGGCTCTTTTTTGGTTGCAGCTGTCATTGTTTGGCAGCTGGATTTGAACCTGCCACCTTAGGTGTATGTGTCTGGCACCTTAGCCACTTGAGCCACAGGCGCTGAGCCTATCTTCCCTTTTCAAGTTCTTTGTAGTAATAGTTCATAAAAATTTGTTTATTAATTAAAAAAAACCAAAAAAACCCAACCTGACTCATTGGTATCACCAGTGCAGCCTAATTGTTCATATGGATTAGAGAAAATTGGGTGTTTTGAAACAAAAACACCTGTAAGTTATAGCCCAGGGAGGATTTCAGGGCATGCTGCTTGCAGCTGTATTCACTGCCATTCTGACAACCAGGGAAGCGTGGCCACCTTACTGGGTCACTCAGGGGTTTGCTGAAGCAGATAAAACAATGGCTGAGGGTAAGGCTGGTTGTGAACTGGGGTGAAAGCCAGGAGATGCTATTGGGCCTTTTTATTTTTTTAGAGATAAGGTCTTGCTTTGTTGACCAGGCTGGGGTACAGTGGCATGATCATAACTTCTTGTGGCCTCAAACTCCTGGGCTCAGGTGGTCCTCCTGCCTCAGCCTCTCACAGCATTGAGCTTCCTTTCATTTTCTTGAATCATTCATTCTGTGAATGATTGGTTTTCTTTTTTTTTTTTTTGAGACAGACCCTCAAGCTATCCCCCTGGATAGAGTGCCGTGGCATCACAGCTCACAGCAGCCTCCAACTCCTGAGCTCAAGCGAGTCTCCTGCCTGAGCCTCCCAAGTAGCTGGGACTACAGGCACCCGCCACAACGCCCAGCCAGTTTTTGGTTACAGCCATCATTGTTGTTTGGTGGGCCTGGGCTGGGGATTCAAACCACCACCTTAGGTGTATGTGGCTGGTGCCTTAGCTGCTTGAGCCACAGGTGCCGACCCAAATGATTGGTTTTCATCAAGTGTGGTTTCCCAGGTGACTTACTGTTTGCAGAGGCTTGGGTAGTAATTTTACAAATGTATTTGTCAAGGTCAGCCAGAAATTAAGCAATTTTTTTAGATTTTTAAAGAAAATTCTAAAGAAATTCAGTATTAAAATGGTAGATTATTAAATAAGGAATGCCTTATTTTCCTTTAAAGTGTAATTTTGGGGCATGTAAGCATTTTTCTCAAAAGTAATAAGGCCTGTTTTTAGTAAAAAGTTTTCTTGTGTATGCAGTTTGTAGGTTTAGCATTTTTTACAGCTTTTATTGTTGTCTCCTCTCCTTATGGTCAGGCTTAAATAATAGTTATTACAATATATGTGCCATGGTGACTCTGTAGCACTTAAAAAAACAAGAAACCCTGAAGTTCATGTTCAGGGCCAAACAAACCAATTCAACAAAAACCTGACAGAATTAGACATAAATTTCAAAAAAGGGAATATAAAACCCAGAAGACCATCAAATTGAGTAGCTCTAGGTTCAGTGTTAAAGCACTAAATAATATTAAAGGAATCTTACAAAACCTTATAAACTTGAAAAGGGCTCATTCCTACTCGTGTTGATTATAAACAAGGTATATAAATGTACTTTGTGTAGCATTACTTTCTTCTTGCTCCCTAACCACCCCCATCCCAGTTTTACTGGACCAGCTCCCTGGGTACAGGGCCCCATGACATACTTTGTTCTTTTATCTCTAGGTCCTGGGTTAGCACAGGCCTGCTATGGTTGATGCTTAATAAGTGTGAATTGAGTAGATTTAAAATTCAAGGCATAATTTATAGGCAATTATAATTTAATTTTGTTCTGTAGGAGATCATTTGGCATTTAGCTGTGATGTTGCTAAAGAACATGATGTTCAAAATACATTTGAAGAAATGGAGAAACGTTTAGGTCCAATACGTTTCCTCATAAATGCAGCTGGTATTAACAGGTTGGTTACAGATTTGAGTATATTTCTAATGTCTTTTTAAAAACCTTTTATGCTTGGTATGTCTTTGATTAGTGTAAGTTAATTAAGTTGTTACACGTTTTACTGCATTACATTGTTTTCATAAGTTAGGTAGTGTCTGAGTTGTAGTTGAGCCCTTCACCCAGGAGGTGCATCATATATCCCTACACTGTGTGGGTTAGATGGGAGCTTACCCAGCCTCCTCCCTCCCTCCCTGTTTTCCTCTCTTCCTCCCTTTTTCTCTTTCTCCCTCTCCCCCCCCATTTGAATTTGATTGTGTTTTTCCTCTCGTGTGGGCCTGTAGTTGATTACTAGTTTCAAATTAGTACTGAGTACATAGGATACTTTTTCATTTTTGAGAATGTTCTCCAACTCCATTCATGCTAACACAAAAGATGTAAAGTCTCCATTTTTAATGGCTGAATAGTACTCCATAGTATACATATACCACAGTTTGTTAATCCATTCATGGGTTGATGGGTTATTAGGTTGTTTCCACATCTTGGTGATTATGAATTGAGCTGTTGTAAACATTCCAGTAGAATCTTCTTGTTGTAAAATGATTTTTTTTTTTTTTTTTTTGCTTCCAGGTAGATACCTAGCAAAGGGATTGTGGGATCAAATGGAATGCTTTTAAACTCTTTGAGGGATCTCCATAGTTCTTTCCATAAAGGTTGTACTAGTTTGTAATCCCACCAACAGTGCATAAGTTTTCCCTTCTATTTCCACACCACCAGCTTTGGGACTTTGTGATATGGGCTTTTCTCACTGGGGTTAGGTGATATCTCAGTATGGTTTTGATTTGTATTTCTCTGATAATTAGGGATGATGAGCATTGTTTCATGGTTTTTTTTTGCCATTCATCTGTCTTCTTGGGAGAAGTTTCTGTTCATGTCTCTTGCCCAGTGATTAATGGGGTTGTTTGAGCTTTTCTTGATTTGCTTGATTTGTTTGTATATTCTGGCTATTAGCCCTTTGTCAAGTTGGTAACTTGCAAATATGTTCTCCCATTCTGAAGGTTGTCCATTTGCTTTGTTTATGTGTCCTTAGGTGTGCAGAAGGTTTTAAGCTTGATCAGGTCCCAATCATTTTTTTTGTTGTTGTTGCTGCTTTTGCCAATGGGGTTGTCTTCATTAAATCTTTCCCCAGCCCAATATCAGTAAGAGTTTTTTCCCATATTTTCTTCTAGAGTTTGTATAGTTTTGTGTCCTACATTTAAATCTTTTATCCACCCTGAGTTAATTTTTTTTTTGGGGGGGGAGACAGTCTTACCATGTCACCCTTGGTAGAGTGCTGTGGTATCACAGTTCACAGCAACCTCCAACTCTTGGGCTTAAGGGATTCTCTTGCCTCACCCTCCTAAGTAGCTGGGACAACAGGTGTCCACCACACTGCCTGGCTATTTTGTTGTTGTTGTTGTTGTAGTTGTCATTGTTTAGCTGGCCCGGGCCAGTTTGAACCCACCAGCCCCAATATATGTGGCAGGTGCTGTAACCTCTGAGCTATGGGTGCTGAGCCATGAGTCAATTTTTGTAAGTTGTGAGAAGTGTAGGTCCCAGCACCACGTAGCTAGGACTACAGGCATGTACCACCATGCCGGGCTAATTTTTTTTCTGTTTTTTAAATAGGGATCTTTTCCCCTATGAGGCTGTTTCATCTTTAGGTTCTCTGTTCCAAAGATCCATCTATTTTTGTGCCAATACCATGCTGTTTTGATGACTATAGGCTTATAGAATAACCTGAAGTCTGGTAACATTATGCTTCCAAGTTGTTTTACTTCTAATAGGTAGAAAAACTATTTTAAAACTTTGTCAGTCTATACACTCTTTACTTTTATGTTGAGGTATGCAGTTAAGTGTCCAGTTCAGTCAGTGTTAACATTGTATTCATCACCCATATTGAGCTATAGGACATTCCATGACCCCTCACACCCACAAAGGCTCTCTCAACTTCTGCTTAGTTAATACTTCCTTGTAGGTTAATATTTCCTCGTAGGTAACCACTCTTCTGAGTTCTGTTACCATGCATCTTTTGCCAGCTAATGAACTTAATACCAGTGGCATCATGGGGTGGGTATTTTTTTTTTAAAGGTAAATTTAGGAGAGAATATTTAGAATAACATTAATTTTCTTGCTAAATGAGGGAGGTTATGGCAATTGCTCAGGTAGTTTTAGCTGATAGGAGTTATTTGCCTCTCTTAAGTAAGAGGAGGTAGGAATGTGCCTTCTGGGTGAATCCTTTCTGGCTTATCAACTTTATTTTATTTTATTTTTTATTATTTATTTATTTTTTGAGACAGAGTTCCACTATGTTGACCTGGGTAGAGTGCCATGGCATCACAGCATCCTCAGACTCTTGGGCTTAAATGTTTCTCTTCTCTCAGCCTCCCAAGAAGCTGGGACTACAGGCACCTGCAACAATGCCCCTTTATTTTTTGTTGCAGTTGTCATTGTTGTTTAGCTGGCTGGGGCATTTCGAACCCACCAGCCTTGGTGTCTGTGGCTGGTGCTGTAACCACTGTGCTATGGCCGCCAAGCCTATCAACTTTATTATTTATTTATTTATTTAGAGACAGAGTCTCACTATACCACCCTCAGTAGAGTATTGTGGCATCACAGCTCACAGCAACCCCAAACTCTTGGGCTGGCTTAACCTTCCTAATGCTACAATGTATTTTCATTGTTACAAAGGGGTTGTAACCCACAGATTGAGAACTGCTGGCTTAAGCAATTCTCTTGCCTCAGTCTTCCATTATCAACTTTATTTTAATACCTCTCAAGCCAGGTTTGAAATGGGAATGTAGATGCTCTAATGCTGATAGGAAGCACTGCTTACACTCTACTTTCCATAAAACTGTGATCTATGTTTTGACTTTTTTTGGAGGTGGAGGCTATTTGTTATTAATTTACATACTTTTTTTTTTTGGTAGGGATAGTCTTTTAGTAAGAACTAAAACTGAAGAAATGATATCTCAGCTTCATACTAACCTCCTTGGCTCCATGCTGACATGTAGAGCTGCTGTGAAGACTATGATTCAGCAGCAGGGAGGATCTATTGTGAACATAGGTGAGTCTTCCCCTGTTGATTTGTACCTGCCCCACTACCATAAAAGTATTTAATCCACTAATCTGGAATCGATTTACTTGTAAAACTTGGATGAATTTTATCTTTGTTTTATCTGTGGGAAAGGGAATTTAATGAACTGATTGATGTGGATTTGTGATTCCTATTGTACTCATCCCCCATAGTGTTAGATGAGTGGTACCACTAGGTATTAGAAAAATGACAGCGTTAATCACATGACAGATACAGTGTGGAGGCCACTACTGCTCAGATCAAATAGATTGTGACTATGCTCCAATGTAGTCCTGGTTTTGCAGCAATTTTGATCTTTCAAAAGAAATTGGACATCTTGATTTTTATATGAAACCTTATTTTAAAAATATGGACAAGGAATTAAAGCAGATAGTGGAGGCTAAGTAATAATATCTGTAGCAGTTGTATGGGTCACTGATAAATCTAGGGCAGAGGTTTAAAGGAAATTCAAATTTCTCAGTTTTCGAGGATGAATATAAGACTGTAACCCCCGTTCTGTAGGTTGTCTGACCCACAGGGCAGATAAACTGTGGAGTGTGGGCCTGTAGAACTCAAAATCCAAAATGACTTTGAAATTCCATGTCAGTTTCATAATTTGGAAATAACAGCATACCATTGGCTTTTTATTTTCAAATGATAAGACCTTAAAGGCCACAAAAGGGGGTTGCTTCTCTATAAAGTAACAGGAAACAGTTTTCAAGCCAGAATTTAGTAACATTCTCTTTTAAAATGAATAAAGGAGAGAGTACTGTGCTAAAAAAAAAAAAAAAGCTATGGGGATGTCAGAATATTTACTCTTAAAAATGTAAGGAATCAGGTTTCTTATGAAAGAGATTAGTAAATAAGTCACCTTTACCTTGTTTTTTTTGATGGGGTGGGCAGGGACTAGGTCTTCTGTCACCCAGGCTGGAGTGCAGTGGTGCTAAGCTAGCTCACTGTAGCCTTCACCTGCTGGGCTCAAATGATTCTTCTGCCTCAGTCTCCAGAGTAACTAGGACTACAGGTGCCTGCCATAACACCTGGCTAGTTTTTAAAATTGTTTTTTGGGCTTGGTGCCCATAGCACAGTGATTATGGCACCAGCCACATACACTGAGGCTGGTGGGTTCAAAACTGGCCTGGGCCAGCTAAACAACAACAACAAAAACATAGCGGGACGTTGTGGTGGGTGCCTGTAGTCCCAGCTACTGGGGAGACTAGAAGCAAGAGAATTGCTTAAGTCCAAGAGTTTGAGGTTGCTGTGAGCTGTGATGCCACGGCACTCTACCGAGGGCAACGTGAGATTCTGTCTCAAAAATAATAATAAATAAATAAAAACATAAAATTTTTTTTTGTAGAGGCAGCATTTGTTATGTTGCCCTGGTTGGTCTTAGACTACTTGGCCTTCCAGAGTGCTGGTATTGTAGGAGAAAGCCACTGTGTCCTGTCTACCTTTGCCTTTTTTTTGCAATTTTTGGCTGGGACTGGGTTTGAACCTACCACCTCCAGTATATGGGGCTGGCACCCTACTCCTTGAGCCATAGGTACCACCCTACTTTTGCCTGTTAACAGGGCCAGATAGTGACTTTGGGTTCTCATAAGCTGATGCACGGGCCTGTTTCTGTCAGGCCCGTGCATCAGCTTATGATAATGTGAGTTCTATTCTAAAATACTGTGTTTCCCCGAAAATAAGACACTGTCTTATTTTTTCTCAAGAAGACACACTAGGGCTTATTTTCAGATGATGTCTTATTTTTATTAAGTATAATGCAATAATGTACATTTATTCAAATATAGTTAAGTCATCTTCTTCTGGAACCTGACAGGGGGAGCTGACCTTGTTGATGGGGCTGGTGCTAGTGATGTGTGAACTCCTTTTCCCTAGCTGTTCACACTGCACAATAGGATGCCTGTGACAGCGGTTACCACACGCGCACCTGTGCAAGTGCGAATGGCTTAGAGAAAGGGGCTGTGGCAGATAAAAAGTATTCCAGTCTTCCTTACTGCTCTGTGCTGAAATGCATGGCATGGAGTATTTTGAAATGCAGCATATCTGCATAGCCATGCCCATCACTAGGTCTTATTATCGGGGTAGGGCTTGTATTTAACAAATGGATATAAATCTTGCTAGGGCTTATTTTTGGGGTAGGTCTTATTTTCTGGGAAACACGATATCCTCCCTTTTTAGGTAATTTTGAAAACCCAAGTCATGGGTTGGTTTCTGCAAAACTTCTAGAATTGTGCTAAAAGTAAATAAAAATAGTTAATAGAAAGTAAATTCAGAGAGTCTTGTGACAGAAAGGACTATTTTGAGGTACTAGAAATTTTATTAATATTTCGGAAGTAACCATGTTTTATCCAAGTGAACAATAGCATGTGGCATGAATGGAAGCTACGAGAGTTTCCTTTTTGGTCTTTCTTCCATGCATGTATTTTTCTTTTTCCTAAATACTCCCTTTTCTATCTACATTTCCTTAGTTTGAAGTCTCTTCCTTTCTTACTTCACTGCTCTCTTCCTCTGTCTCTGATTGGAATACAACATGTATTGTAGAGAAATGTTTTAATATTGGACTTGTTGATTATAATAGAAAAAGTATTTAGAGTATTTTCTTTTTCTAAGATAAAATTCCTTTTTAAAAAATATTGTGAGGTTTTTGATTAATTTTTATAACATAAGTACAGGTCAGTGGTGCAGAAAATTACTTCCTCACTTCTGTTTTGTAAGAATTTATTTGCATACAGTTGAATTACAAATTATTTTTAGCTATTCATCATTAAATGAACTCAAGGATCTTTATTAGGCAGTACAAGTTACGATAATCACTGAAAGTCATGAAATTACACTTCTGTACAATGTTTATAATTGAAGCTTTGTCACTTTAGATTGACAGCAAAGGCAAATATTGGAGGTATGGTGGGTTTAGTTAAGTCTACTGAAGTAAAGTGAAAATTGCAATATAGTGAGCCACATAAACTTTTTGGTTTCCCAGTGCATGTACAATTCATGTTTATACTATCCTGTAGTCTGTAGCATTATGTCTAAAAGTGTACAATAGCATTATGTGTAAGAACAGTTTATATACCTTAATTAAAAAATACTTTATTGTTAAAAAATGCTAAATTATCTGAGCCTGGTGAATCATAATCTTTTCACTGTTGAAGGATCTTGCTTTTCCTTGATGTTGATGGCTGCTGACTGATTAGGGGAGTGCTGCTGAAAGTTGGGGTTTTTGTGGTGATTTCTTAAAATAACAAAATTTGCTGCTTCAGTTGGCTCTGAAGTCTTCTGCAAATAACAGATGATCATGGTTAGAATTCCTAATTTTAGCAAGGACAGGGTGGGCTTTGCCTTTTTTGATGATTTACTTTAAATTATGTGAATTGTCTTTTCTTTTTTTTTTCCCATTCAAATTTCCTTTATTTCTTATGTGAATTTTCAAATGTCCCATTAATTGGATTTAATTTTTTTCTTCTCTAGGAAGCATTATTGGTTTAAAAGGCAATTCTGGCCAGTCCGTGTATAGTGCCAGTAAAGGAGGATTAGTTGGGTTTTCACGTGCTCTTGCTAAAGAGGTAGCAAGAAAGAAAATTAGAGTGAATGTAATTGCACCAGGTGAGTGAAAACTTTTTATTAACATAGCTTTATTGAGGCTTGGGGCCTGTAGCTCAAGCGGCTAAGGTGCCAGCCACAAACACCAGAGCTGGTGGGTTCAAATCCAACCCGGGCCTGCCAAACAACAATGACAACTACAACCAAAAAATAGCCGGGCATTGTGGTGGGTACCTGTATTCCTAGCTACTTGGGAGGCTGAAGCAAGAAAATCGCTTGGGCCCAGGAGTTTGAGGTTGCTGTGATGCCATGGCAGTCTACCCAGGGCAACAGCTTGAGGTTCTGTCTCAAAAAACAAACAAACAAAAAAAAAAAAACTTTGTTGATTATGGTTTTTGTTTTATAGAGAAGGAAGTTATTAATTGGCTCTATTAGTAGTCATTAATTAATATCTGGATAGAATGGTTCTGTAATGATTGTGAAAAAAATCAAACAAGGGTAGGTGTGAGGGCTCCTTCCTGTAATCCTAACACTCTGGGGGGTGGAGGTGGGTGGATCTCTTGAGCTCAGGAGTTCAAGACTAGCGTAAGCAAGAGTGAGAGCCCTGTCTCTTAAGAAAAAAAAGAAAAAAACATAAAATAAAACTGGGCATTGTGGCAGGCACCTATAGTTCCAGCTACTTGGGAGGCTGAGGCAAGAGAATCGCTTGAGCCCAGGAGTTTGAGGTTACTGTGAGCTGTGACGCCATGGCACTCTACCCAGGGTGACTGAGTGAGACCCCATTCCCTCCCTCCTCAAAAAATCAAACAATGAACTGGTGACTATGGAAAAAAATTCTTTGTACCTCATATTTTTCAAAAATAAAAATCTTTATTTTTACATTTTTTGTAATTATGCAATAATTTTAGGTGGGAGAGAATCTTAGAGATCATTTATTTCTAGTCATTTTTGTAATTCAGAAGACCAAGAACTAGGATTCAGAGTGACTTGTGTAAGCTTACATGGCTAGTTATGGCAGAACTGTTACTGGAACTTTACTAAAGCTAAAAAAAATGCATTATTATTGATTAGCTCTTATGCTAGAAATTTTGGTTAGGTATTTACTTTTTGTGTGTGTGTGTGACAGAGTCTCATTATGTCACCCTCAGTAGAGTGCCATGGTATCACCGCTTACAGCAACCTCCAACTCTTAGGCTTAAGTGATTCTTTTGTCTCAGCCTCCCAAGTAGCTGGGACACACCACAACACCTGGCTATTTTTGGTTGTAGTTGTCGTTGCTTGGCAGGCCCAGCCTGGGCTCAAACCTGCCACCTTCTGTATATGTGGCTGGTGCCCTAGCCACTGAGCTACAAGCACTGAACCGATCTACTTTTTTTTTTTTTTAAGTCATTCATATATAGATCATAAATACATTTATGTCATTATAGGATTCAATGTGTTCATTATTTGTATAGATTGGAATGCTTATATCCTACTAAGCAACATAGCCTTCACCACTTTTACCCAATTACAGGATTAAGACATTTATGCTCTACACCTGATAGATGCAACTTGTACTTGCAGTATGTTCCATAGGTGTGATCCCCCTACCAACCCTCCTATTGACCCACTCCTCTCCTTTCCCCTCTCCCTCTCCTTCTCTCCTTCATCCTTAGGCTATAGTTGTGTTTCATTTTTCACATGCATGTGTCAGTGATTATAAATTGGTTTCACAGTAGTACTGAGTACATTGGATATTTTTTTTCCATTCCTGAGATACTTTACTAAGAAGAATATTTTCCAGCTCCATCCATGTAAACATAAAAGAGGTAAAATCTTCATTTTTTTTTTTTTGAGACGGAGCCTCAAGCTATCCCCCTGGGTAGAGTGCCATGGCATCGCAGCTCATAGCAACCTCCAACTCCTGGGCTCAAGCGAGTCTCCTGCCTCCGTCTCCCAAGTAGCTGGGACTACAGGTGCCCGCCACAACGCCTGGCCATTTTTTGATTGCAGCCATCATTGCTGTTTGGTGGGCCCAGGCTGGGGATTTGAACCCGCCACCTTAGGTGTACGTGGCTGGCGCCTTAGCCAATTGAGCCACAGGCGCCGAGCCAAGTCTTCATTTTTTTTAATGCTGCATAGTATTCCATGGCATACATACACCACAATTTATTAATCCACTTATGGGTCGATGGGTGCTTGGGCTTCTTCTATGAATTGGCAATAATGAATTGGGCTGCAGTGAACAATCTGGTGCAAATATCTTTATTGCCAAATGATTTTTGGTCCTTTGGATATACACCTAGAAGAGGAATTGCAGGATCAAAAGGCAGATCTATATTTAGATCCCTGAGTGTTCTCTAAACTTCTTTCCAAAAGAAATGTACTAGCTTGCATTCCCACAAGCAGTGCAGAAGTGTTCCCTTTTCTCTACATCCATGCCAATATCTGTAGTTTTGGGATTTTGTGAAGTGGGCTATTCTTACTAGGATTAGATGGTATCTTAGAATAGTTTTGGTTTGTATTTCTCTGATGATTAATGATGATGAGCATTTTTTTCATGTGTCTATAGGCCATGCTTCTTCTTCAGAGAAGCTTCTGTTCATGTCTCTTGCCCACATGAAATGGGATCACTTTTTTTTTTTTTTTTAGTAATTAGTTTGAGTTTTCTGTGGATTCTGGTAATTAGACCGTTGCCAGATGTATAACTTGTAAAAATCCTCTCCCATTCTGAGGGCTGTCTATTTGCTATACTTAGTGTGTTCTTGGCAGTGCAGAAGCTTTTTAATTTGATCAAGTCCCAGTAATGTATTTTTGATTACTTGGTTTTTTAATAAAATGAGTGTTTGCCATATATTTCTGCCAGCTAACCAAGGAATTCTGTTCCTAGTTTAGGCTTAGGCTGTGTGTGTGTTCCGGCTGTAGGAAAGAGCAGGCTGCAGCAGACTTTTGCCCTTATCCAACCACTAATGCTCCTGCTTGGACCTCTGGGACTTGGGATTTATTTGGCACTGAAGTTAAGCCAGCAGGTCAGAGATTTATGAAACTGTCTTATTAACCCTTTAGGGCTATAATGTGCTTTCATCTCAATTCCTTTTTTAGGCACAGAGACTAGCTAAATTCAAACATTCTAAGTCTGAACATTTGATAAATGACTGTCGGATGCATCTGTTTTAAAAAAATGCAAATCTGCACCTTCATCTTGGCACTGTTTTTATTTGTGCTGTATATGAGCTGATAGATTTTGTGTCCAGCCTAAGTTAACCGTATATGAAGAGCATTACTTGTGGTTTGCAAGTGTGTGTATTTGCTTTCTTTTCAGCATGAGAAGAGTGTGAGTAATGAAGTGTTAATTTTAGGGCTCGGCGCCTGTGGCTCAATCAGCTAAGGCGCCAGCCACGTACACCTAAGGTGGCGGGTTCGAATCCCCAGCCCAGGCCCGCCAAACAACAATGATGGCCAACCAAAAAATGGCCGGGCGTTGTGGCGGGCGCCTGTGGTCCCAGCTACTTGGGAGGCGGAGGCAGGCAACTCACTTGAGCCCAGGATTTGGAGGTTTGCTATGAGCTGTGATGCCATGGCACTCTACCCAGGGGGATAGCTTGAGGCTCTGTCTCAAAAAAAAAAAAATTTAGTTCATGGTGATTTAAAGGCTGAGTGGTTTAGGGGTTATGCAAGTACAAGGGTACTTAACTACCAGACTTCTGAAGTATCTCCTATGTGCAGGGGCTGTGCTGGCTTTCACACTTATCAGAATAAGTAAGATTTCTGCCACAAGGAGCTCTAGGTATGATGGAAAGACAGACATATAAATGAATAATAACATGGTAATATGAGTATGGAATATAGAGATACATGCCTAGTGCTGGGAAAAATGCTGAAGAGTGCTTAATTGTGTCTGGAGTGAATCGGTTGTAAAGGCCGTGGACTAAACATTGGAAGTCTGGTTAACATGCAAAGGAGTGGTTTTCAGAGTGTTGTGGAGGTGTAGTGTATGGTCTTTCTTAGTGCTCTTATTTTCCAGTGCAGTGTGTTTTGGAAGTGGTAGTGTGGTAGTCTCATTTGTCACTTACCCTTATGTTGTGCATACAGCTCTGTGGGGTATGAAATGTTCTTTTTCTTTTTTTTTTTTTTTTGAGACAGAGTCTCACTATGTTACCCTCGGTAAAGTGCCCAGGAGTCCCAGCTCACAGCAAATTCAAACTCTTGGGCTTAAGAGATTGTCTTGCCTCAGCCTCACAAGTAGCTGGGACTATAGGTGCCTGCCACAATGCCTGGCTATTTTGTTGTTGTAGTTGTGATTGTTGTTTGGCAGGCCCAGGCTGGGTTCCAACCCGCCAGCTCCCATGTATGTGGCTGGTGCCCGAGCTGCTGAGCCTTAAATTGGTTTATGTAACATGGGGTTTTGATGTTCAGTGAAGTTTATGCTACAGATAAAAACCTGTTGCTGAAAATGTGACCATTGAATAGGATGATCTTTATTGTATATTTTTTTATTTATATATATATGTGTGTATATATATAAGCAGGTTTCAAAGTACAAGTTGAAATGGCAGAATTAAGTAAATTATGAATTGTTTATCTTAGGTAGTAATTTCAATGAGGTTCTTTACCAGATTTTTTTTTTTAAGAAAAGTTTTACTAACGTGTTTTTTTTTTAAGAAAAGTTTTACTAATATGTTTTTTTTTAAGAAAAATTTTACTAATGTGTTTTTTTTTCTTTACCAGATTTTTTTTTTTTTTTTTTTGAGTCGGAGCTTCAAGCTATCCCCCTTGGTAGAGTGCCATGGCATCACAGCTCATAGCAACCTCCAACTCCTGGGCTCAAGCAAGTCTCCTGCCTCCGCCTCCCAAGTAGCTGGGACTACAGGCGCCCGCCACAACGCCCGGCCATTTTTTTTTTTGGTTGCAGCCATCATTGTTGTTTGGCGGGCCCGGG
>CAUYQV010161630.1:0-12732 GCA_963574575.1 Galagoides demidoff | reverse complement strand
GAAAAAAACACTTTGTAGTGATAATTCACAGTTGAAAGGCATATGTTATAGAGTGAGATTTTAGTTTCTTAATGCAGTGTTTCTTAATTTGGGGTTTGTGCACAGATTTGATGTTTAAGAAAAAAAATTTATTTTTTTTTTTGAGACAGAGTTTCACTATGCCACCTTCAGTAGAGTGCTGTAGCGTCACAGCTCACAGCAACCTCAAACTCTTGGGCTTAAGCAATTCTCTTGTCTCAGCCTCCCAAGTAGCTGGGACTACAGGTACTCGCCACAACGCCTGGCAATTTTTTTGTTGTAGTTGTCATTGTTTAGCTGGCCTGCACTGGATTTGAACCTGCCAACCGAGGTGTATGTGGCTGGTGACATAACCACTGTGCTAAGGGTGCTGAGCCTCAGAAAATATTTTTAAGGGGCTCATATATGGCTTAGGTTGATATTTTAAATTAGTTTGTACTCTGAACCACATTCAAATTGATGGCAGGAGGTAGGTGGCCCAGAAGTATGTGAGTAGCAAGGGGATCCATTTTGGGATTGCTTTTTTTTTTTTGAGGAGACAAGGGAATTAAGCATGGTAGCTTAGAGTTCTCTGTAAGTCCCAAAATTCTTGAATTTTTTTACATCACCACTATTTAGGATTTAAATTGGTAGCAGTGCTGATGAATAGGCTCAGTTTGTGTGATTATAAACAGTAATGAACCACAAATTTATTAAAATAACAAGTAGAATTCCTAAATATATTCTTAGCATAAACTAGATCTATTAAAATTATTTTTATTATAATCTTCTACTCTATAGTGTCCTATATAGCAACCAGAGTCTTTGTGTAATTGATTACTTTCAGAGTCCTGATTTTACTTACTGCTTATAGTTTTGCAATAAGTTAACAGTTTATTTTCATTAGACTTTAGGAAAGCCAGATTGTCTGGTAGAATCTGGTAGGATTTTGTTTTATAAATTGAGGGGAAACTCAAAAGGAACAACTAGTACTATTTAATGTGTAGTTCAATGTTTCTAAAGAAATTTGAGTTTTACCTGAATTCAGCATAGTAAATATAAGAATAACTGTATTGAGTTTCTCAAACATTGCACAATTCAGGGCAAAAACATGGAGGAACATTTTTCTTTATTTTCTCCTTCTTAAAAAATTTTTTTAATGGAAAAAAATACCCCTTCCACTCCTAACAAATAAAACTAATCAAGGTAAGAATCACATGATGGCTTTTAGTTCCTTATATTTTTCCTGAAATTTGGCCTGGGGAATGAATTTCTAGGAACTACTATTATCTGGGGGAAAAAACTTTTTTGATTAGAGAGAAAAAGTTAGGGTAACATTAATTGCTCACATCATATAGAAATAGAATGAATGTGTTTCATCTGTAGATTCTTATTTTCTTATAGTGTTTTTTGCATGTAATATATACTATTTTAGGATAATTTATTACTGTTTAGGGCTCTTCATAGTTTATGTGTCAGCTTGCCTTTATAGAAAAATATATTTAAATTGCTTTGACAGACTTTAAATAACAAATGGGAAACACATAAATGCACAATTGCCGTCTTCTCTTTTGTCTTTCTTACTTTTTAAATTCCTGAACAATTGTGAGCATTTTCAACTTCGTATGCCCAGAAATTCCCTGAAACATTTAGAAGCTGCTAAAACATTCAAGCTCTGAAAGAAGTCCCAAAGATACATCACTGTTTGACTGCAAACATTTTAAGGAGTCACTGATTACAATGAACACAGCCTTTAATGGCAGTTTTTCCTCTCCTTTTCATTAGAATGTGACAGAGTGTCATTAAGGTTTTAGAAATGAATGCTCTTGAGGAAAGGAGGATCATTGGGACTACAATGATGCCCAGTATGGGGCCGTGGGATTCTCAGTTGGGCTCATTTTAGGGTTTTAATCAGGTTGGAGAAGGGGGTGGAGAAGAAGGGAATGGAAATAGACAAGAGCTTTAGGACACCTACCTGTACACCCGGGTGCTTACTTTCTCATTGATCTCTTAGATGTTATATTTGTGAGATGTAATGTTGAACGGCAAACAACATTCTAAATATTTTGAGGGCCACTAAACAAAATCAGTCCTAACTGTTTATATTTGGAAGCACGTAATTCTTTTTTGCATGTAACTTAAACTGTTTGGATGTATTAAATCTGAAATTTCATTTAAATTGTAATTTCACTTCTGCTCTAAGGATATTGTTTTAACTCGTAGTTCTTTTCTGTGGTGACAGTAATTGCCCTTGATGTATTCTGTGGGTCAATCAGATTGTATCACAAGAGTGCAGATAATAAATGTGTTCTAGAAACAGCTATGTAGAAACAGCTATGTCTCAGCAGGGGAACAGAAAAGCATATTTGTGCATCAGGCATTAAAATAACATCCAGAAGGCATTGCAATCAAATATAAATGTAAATTTTATTTATTTATTTATTTATTTAGAGTCAGAGTCTTAAGCTGTTGCTTGGGCCCTGGGTAGAGTGCTGTGGCATCATAGCTCACAGCAACCTCAAACTCTTGGACTTAAGCAATTCTCTTGCCTCAACCTCCCAAGTAGCTGGGACTACAGGCATGTGCCACAATGCTTGGCTTAAATGTAAATCTTTTTTAGTAGGGTATAGGTTGGAAAGATGGGTTATTTTTGTGTGTTCAGCCAGAATTTCCTTCTTTAAGTTTCTTAACAATAAGAAACACTGTCAGCTTCATATTTAATGACTAACATTTAATATCTTTGAAGTTTGTTTTATGATTTTTAAAAAATGACATTGTATATACACTGCTTGAGAAGTTTCCATGTGGCACCTGTGGCTCAGTGAGTAGGGCACTGGTCCCATATACCAACAGGGGTGGGTTCGAACTCTGCCCCAGCCAAATTGCAACGACAAGTACTTGCTAAGAGAAGTTAACTTTCCTTTTTAGTAAGTTACAACGGTGTTTCTGAGGAGGTGTTTTCTGTGATTCCCTATAGCCCTGGAATTTATAAAGCATAATTTATTTATTTCTTGACTTTTTTCATTTGAAATCAGAAATTGCCAGAATTCTTAAGTCTTTTTCTCAATGAGAGCAAACCTTTTCTCTACATAAAATGAGCATTCTATTTGTTTAACTTGGCATTTTAGCATTAAAGCTGACATTGGAAAGGTTGCTTTTATTTTACCTTTTGACTTAGCTGTTTTATTAAAAATTTAAAATTATCTTCATATGTTAAATTGTTAAAAAAATTCTTTTTTCTTTGACTTTACGATGATGTTGGGGACTTTTTGAGCTCTGAGTATAAATGTAGATCTCATTTTTCTTAGTAGACTTGTTAGCTTAGTGCTACATTAGTTCTTTATGTTGGCATTGTGTATCTCCACACAAAATAAAATCATGAACATTCTTCCCTTGTAAAAAAAATAAATTGAAACTAGCAGATTTCTAGTCTGATCTGACAACCTGGGCTTAAAGTAGAAATGATTAACAGTGATGGATCTCATAAAAGGGATTGAGAGTTTCTTTCCCAGTAGAGCTCTCAACTTTTTCTAACCATATATAGAAGATTAAATAACCTGCCTTGAATTATGTAGGAAAATAGAGCTGAATTTTCCCCTTTCTTTCTTTGTGTCCTGTTTGCTGTTACTTTTTTTAAAATAAACTTTTAGTTTTAAAACAGTTTTAGGTTTACTGAAAAATTGCAAAGATGATACAGCTGTTGCCATAAGCTGTATACTCAGTTTTCCTTGGTAACATCTTACATTAATAGAGTACATTTATCAAAATTAATGGGACAATAATGATACTTTATTCAGATTTCTTTAGTTTTTACCTAATGTCCTTTTTATGTTCTAGGATCCTATCCGAGATAAAACATTACATTTAGTTATTATATATATTTTTAGGTGCCTCTTTGCTATGATGGTTTTTCACACTTTCCTTTTTTTGATGACCGTATCAGTTTTGAGGAGTACTAGTCAGATATTTGTACAGTGTCTGGCAGTTGGGATTTGTTTGATGTTTTTTTCATAGTTATGTGTTTGGGTAAGAAGACCACAGAAAGAAAGTACCATTCTCATCATATCTTGTCAAGTGTAAATGCTACAACATGACTTACAATGTTAGTGTTGATCAACTGGCTGAGGTAGTGTTTGTCTGGATTCTCTACAATTAAGATGCTTTTTTTCCCTCTCTACTTTCAATACTGTGTTCTTTGGAAGGAAGTCTCTGTGCACATTTCACGCTTAAGGTGTAGAGCATAATGTTCCACCTTCTTGAGAGTGGAGTCTCTATAAAAATTATTTGGAATTCTTGTACATTCTTTGGTTTTTCGCATTCATTCTTATCCATATGAACTCATGGATATTTATTTTGTGATTGAGTTATAATCTAATAAAACTTTATTATATTGCTTAAATTGTTCCAGCTTTCGCCTTTGGTGTGCTTTCATTTGGTTCTTATGTCTCTTTTGACATACTCCCATCTTTTCTTTTTTTTGAGACAGAGTCTCATTTTGTTGTGCTTGGTAGAGTACTGTGGTGTCACAGCTCACAGTAACCTCAAACTCTTGGGCTTAAGTGATTCTCTTGCCTCAGTTTCCTGAATAGATGGGATTACTCAGGCTGGTCTCGAATTCCAGAGCTCAAGCAATGTGCCTTGGCCTCCCAGAATGCTGGGATTACAAGCGTGAGCCAGAGCACCTGCCCTTTTTTTTTTTTAAAAGCTCTTCCTTACTTTTCAGCACTACAAGACACTGCAGTTTTATCTTGTATGTTTCTTCCCCCTAGACTTTCAATTAGCTGTTTCTGGAAGGAGTCCTTGTTCCTTTAATTTTAGAGTGATATTACAAACCAGGGTCTTGTCACTCATTGTTTTTACTTTCAATATAGTTATAATGGATTGAGTCAAATCATGGACATACTTGAATAGCTACTCCTGGATAATATTAGATAAAATTCAGTGGCTAGTTCATAAGGAAACTTTGGTTTGTTTAGGTGTTGTTCTGGAGATCTTTGTATTCTCATGGTATCAATTTAAGCCTCTTTTTTTGCTTGGTTTGCCTTGGTTCTTCCCAGAAGTCTTTCAGATTTCTTGTACTTACTACCTTTATTACATCTTTTTTGTTTTTAAAGAAACAGGATCTTACTCTATTATCCAGGCTGGAGTGCATGATCATAGCTTACTGAAGCCTTGAACTTCAGGGCTCAAATGATCCTCCTACCTCAGCCTCCCCACTTAGATGTTATTATAGGTGTGTGCCACTGTACCAGCTAATTAGAAACATTGTTTTATGGAGATGTGGTCTTGATATGTTGCCAAGACCGGCCTTGGACTTGTGGCCTCAAGTGATCCTCTCGCCTCAGCCTCCCAAAGTGCTAGGATTAAGACATGAACCACAGTACCTAACCCTGTTACATTTTTGTATCTTCATATAACTTGTATTAATGTTTGGGCATAAACCATTTTGGGAATCTGTTATCATTTGTTAGCATTTGATAATTATGTTTTTTTCCTTTGAAAATTTTTAGATTCTGGATGGTTTTAACAGGGGAGGTTATCAAACCTTTGGTGTTATTATTCTCCCTAATTCTTGCAAGGTTTTTAAGAAATTACATGCATCACACCTATGGAACATATGACGAGGGTACAAGTCAAATCTGTGAAATGTTGAACATAGATGTTTTGGCACAATAATCAAGTAATTGAGGTGAAAGCTAATGTTGATTGGTTACATGTAATTACATTAGATTGTATAAAAAAAATCAGCACATTGTAGCCCACATATGCATGAATATATCCAAGATCTATGTGTATTTGATTTAATGAAATAAAATATATGCAGTATGCATTGGGTACTAAGATTATGTGGAGCATGTTAATAATTTTTATTTAACTTCTTTTTTTAGGGAAACTACCACAAAAAGAAGAATTGTTAGTATTTAAGTTATTTTAGAATGGGGGAATTGTGAGAAAATACGTCCTATTTCATAACTACCTAATTACCTATTTATCCCAAGAACCTTTGGGACTCCTGATTACTCTTGAGGGTGGTGGGGTACCAACTGTTTCTTCTTTGCTTCTTTAGTATCAGTAATGAAAATAGTGCTTATAAGTTTTTTTAGGTTTGTATGTCGTTATTAATTGTTTGATATATAACAGGTAATTAGAGATTTTTGATCTCAGTTTGATGGTTTTAAAAGTTAAGGTGAATAAACAGACCTTTACCTTACACTGTACACAAAAATCAATTCAAAATGAATTGAAGACTTAACTGTAAGATCTGGAGCTATAAAAATCTTATAGGGAAAAAGTTGTTTGATTTTGTTCTTAACAGTGATTTTTTTTGGATGTGACACTGAAAGCATAGGCAGCAAAAGCAAAAATAAAAAAGTGGAATGATATCAAGTTAAAAAGATTCTGCACAGCAAAAACAAAACAGTGAACAAGATGAAAAGTTAACCTGTAAGTGGAAGAAAATACTTACAAAACATATATTTGATAGGGGCCAGTCTTCCAAAATTTATAAGGAATGTATACATCGTATACATCTGTCTATTTAGATCCTTTGACCACTTTTTAATCGGGTTATTTCAAAGAGGACATAAAAATGTCTTAACAGGTCTATGAAAAGGTGCTCAACATCATTAATCATCAGGGGAATAAAAATCAAAACCATAAGGTGGTATTACTTCATATCTCTTAGGATGGTTATTATCAGAAAGTCAAATGACAAACAGATGTTGATATGAAAATTTGGAGAACTGGGAACATGCACTATTAGAGGGATTACAAATTGGTACAACTATTATGGAAAATATTGTTGAGGTTCCTCAAAAAACTAAAACTAGAACTATTATCTATCTGATCCAGCAGTTCTACTTTCAGGTATATATCCAAAGAAATGAGATCACTCTCTTGAAGAATTAAGTGGGTTATTACAAAAGGTTTGAGATAGGCAAAAATCAACATAAAATCTGTGGAGACTGAAACAAATGAAGCCCTCCCAGCAACACTGATAACTGAGCAAATTGAAACTTGCACAGGTGAATCAGAAAGGATGCTGTCAACTATGCTTCTTGGAAGTGAAATAATGGACTGTGACACAGTCTTTTTTTTTTTTTTTTTTTTTTAAGACAGAGCTTCAAGCTGTCACCCTGGGTAGAGGAGCAACCTCCAACTCTTGGGCTTAAACAATTCTCTTGCCTTAGCTTCCCAATTAGTTGGGACTACAGGCACCCACCACAGTGCCCAGCTATAATTATTATTATTTTTTGGTTGTAGTTGTCGTTTGGCAGGCCCAGGTTGGAGTCAGACCTGCCAGCTCTGTTGTATGTGTCTGGCACCTTACCCACTTGAGCTATAGGCACCAAGCCATGACACAGTCTTATCTCAAAACTTTTGTAGTAATCTATGTATCTATATTTCCATGTTTGTTGGAATATGTACTGCATACACTTGGTAAGCATGTAGTTCAACTGGTTGAAGTGGAAGTGAGTCAGTTGCCACTAATTATCATTTAGTATCCTGAAGCATCAGTAAGTTTTACAAAACAAATTGAGAGCATTTGTCAGTTAGTGGATTAAGTAAAGATTTCTTAAGAGAGTATTTATTGTGACATTTTGAAGAGTCTACATCCCTGGATAGATAGAAACCAGATCCAAGGAGTAGATTAATATATGGTTATTTTTCACCTATGTCCCGCATGTTCTAAATGTTTAGGGGTGTTGTAGTCCCAAGGAAGTTGTTTGGTTTAAGCACTTTGCACCACATTGAACAAGAATTTGTAGCAGGGCAGATTTGATGAGTGAAGCGAAGAGGGGGGGAAAAAGCCAAAAATGGATTGTGATTATGCAAGGGTGGTAGTCAAGGGATGGAGAATGAGGGGAGAGGTATGTAAAGAGTATCTGGAGGGACCCTACAGGGGAGTAAGTGTGTCAAACAGGATTGGGAGAGTTATTTATATGACATTTCCCCCCAGATTTATACATTTTATCTTGAATTTTATACTAAGGAACATAATATATATATTTAACTAATATGGAAACAAATGTTTTCTGGGATGGATTAGCTTATATGATTTTATTATAAAATAAATTATAAAATGAATGTGGTAACCTTTTTATTTTATAATTCTTAGACTTTAGCAATACAAGAAAGTTTTTGTAAATGATGTGTAAAAGAGCAAAGAATGCAGGGCTTCAACAGTTGTTTATAACCTGGTTTGCAAATGGCAACGAAATACATTAATTTGTCAGCTGAATGAAAAATTAGGCTTATTTTTCTTTCTGTGGCAAATTAATTTTATTGTAGTATGCCACAGCCACTTTCATTACAATCCTCCTAGTCTTGGAACAGCAGCCAATTCTAGGAATTAAGAGAATTAGGTTACTTTGCCTAGTGGCACAAAAAATATCTAAGGTATTAAATCATTGGCTTGTCTGTTTGGGGCACAATCAGAAATAAAGTTTAGAGATAAAAGTTGATTTGCATACTGTTTACATTTGCTCAGACTTTTAACAGGTATATTTTTCTATTTTGCTCAGATTTGTATAATTCTTTTTGAATCAGATTTTCAATTGCTATTAGGTTCAGAGGAGTGGAATTTTAATAAAATTATAGGATAAAGACTAAATCTAGGATATAACTATAGTAACTTGTTGCT
This sequence comes from Galagoides demidoff, assembly GCA_963574575.1. Classification (NCBI taxonomy): domain Eukaryota; kingdom Metazoa; phylum Chordata; class Mammalia; order Primates; family Galagidae; genus Galagoides; species Galagoides demidoff. The sequence continues at coordinate 4,091 of CAUYQV010161630.1, read as the reverse complement.
ACTGGCTATAAAATATTTTAACCTATTGATTTTTAATGTGTTTAATGACTATATATAATATAAATGTTGTGTTGTGTTAGTATATATAACATTTTAAAGTGTTTACTCATCTATTATATCAAGTAATATGAGAAACCTACTTAGTAGTGGGGAAAATGTTAATTTTAACTTCAGTGTTTGATAAAAAAATGTTATTTTTGTGCTTAAAGCAGTAAAAGCAGAGATGAAAGTGACTAGATGAGAACCTTTTGATTTTGTTAGGATAATCGCTACTCAGCCTTATGGCTAAGATCGAGTGTGATTTTGTTAGGATAGAACTTGGTCAGCTGTTATAGCTGTCTTTATTACTCCAACTCAATAATTTTTGTGAGATTATGGGGAAAATTGTTTTAACTTTTCACTCTTAAGCTCTGAAGATGATCTTTGCCTTTCTGTTCTTACAGTGATTATTCTTCTATTTTGAAGCTACAACAATGGAAGACATGTTCGGCTCTACAGAATCTCTTTCTGTAGAACCACTGTGCTCTTAAATCTCCCAAGATTAAGGAGGAAGATACTGTTTTAGAATAAGTAGAAAGATATCAGGAAAACTAATTAGTGCTTAGGTTTTTCTGGCAATTAAAAAATGGAATAGGCTCGGCACCTGTGGCTCAAGCGGCTAAGGCGCCAGCCACGTGCACCCGAGGTGGCAGGTTCGAATTCCCAGCCTGGGCCCACCAAACAACAATGATGGCTGCAACCAAAAAATGGCCGGGCGTTGTGGCGGGCGCCTGTGGTCCCAGCTACTTGGGAGGCAGAGGCAGGAGACTCACTTGAGCCCAGGAATTGGAGGTTGCTATGAGCTGTGATGCCATGGCACTCTACCCAGGGAGATAGCTTGAGGCTCTGTCTCAAAAAAAAAATGGAATAAAGATAAAGAATTCTGGGATTACTTAAAAGTAGCTTACTTATAATTTATAATATGGTGCAGCCTTAATACTTAAAATTTAAACTTGAAAGCCTAGCTGGGTGTTGTGGTAGGCACCTGTAGTCCAGCTGAGACTTGACAGAAGTCTTTTGAGCCCAAGAGTTTGAGGTTGCTGTGAACTAGGCTGATGCCATGGCACTCTAGCCTGGGGCAATAAAGTGAGACTCTGTCTCCAAAAAAAAAAGTAGACTTGAACCTTAATAAATTTAAATTTCAAAAGATTCCTACACTGTTTAAACGTTAGGACCTTTTGTGGTATTACCTTGTACAAAGTATTGCTGTGCTACTTCTCATTGACTTAAGGCTGCCAGACATTACTTGAAAGATCTTGCTGCAACCTTTGGAAATAATGCTTAAAAGAATGTTGCATCCAGGCCCATCCAAGTCCAGTGTGGTGTTTATAACTAATTGATCAAAACCAGTCAAATTTTTTTTCATTCCCTCTCCACTTCTACTGCATTTGACAAGCCTAAAAGATTATCTAGGTCAGAATTTCCCAAATTTGGTTATATGTCAGATTTAACAGTATGGTGTTAGGCTCCAACCCAAGTCTAATGAATTACAGTCATTCAGGTAAAGCTCAGGAATCTTATTTTAACAAGTCTCTCAGTGTTAGACTGGCATAGATTGATTGGAAATCACTGCCAGTGCTCTCATTTTCTAGATGAAAAATCTCAGGCCCAGAGGAGGTAAGTGACATGTCAATGTATATTCAGTTTTGTCCTCTTCTCTGCTGGGCAGTGCAGTTTACAGAGTATTTTGAGTTTAGATCATCATAGGTATAGAACTCCTTTAGTTGATGGACCATGCGCAAATGCCTCTTAGGAGTAAGAGGTTCTTCATTTGACTCTTTAACACATTGTCATGGCAGGCAACATAGAAGCCTGAGCTATAGAAGGTGGACATTAAATCCATGACAGGGTGTGGTGCCTGTGGCTCAGTGAGTAGGGCGCTGGCCCTATATAACGAGGGTGGTGGGTTCGAACCCAGCCCCAGCCAAATTGCAACAAAAAAAATAGGGTGTTGTGGCAGGCACCTGTAGTCCCAGCTACTCAGGAGGCTGAGGCAAAAGAATTGCCTAAGCCCAAGAGCTGGAGGTCGCTGTGAGCTGTGTCTACACAGCACTCTACCGAGGGTGACAAAGTGAGACTCTGTCTCTAAAAAATAAATAAATAAATCCATGACAGGAGGATAATCCAAATATCTTCTCCTTCACATTAATATCCTATGTATAAGTCAGATATTTTGGAAATTTGTAGAAATAACTTCAGAAACTAGATCCAATTAAAAACATGTGAGTAAGGACGGAGTCTGTGGCTCAAAGGAATAGGGCACTGGCCCCATATACCGGAGGTGGCGGGTTCAAACCCAGCCCCAGCCAAAGAAAAACCCACAAAAACATGTGAGTGAAATATATAAATTGGTGTTAGTAAAGTGCTACTTTTGTATCCAACTTCAAGATATAACTGACATACTACACACATTTAAAATATCCAAGTTGGTAATCTTCATATATTAATATATACACATAGGAAGCCATTATCATAATCAAGATAGTGAACTTGGGTGGCACCTGTAGCTCAAAAGAGTAGGGTGCCGGCCCCATATGCTGGAGGTGGCGGGTTCAAACCCAGCCCTGGCCAAAAAAATCGCAAAAAAAAAAAAAAAAAAAAAGATAGTGAACTTAACCAAAACCTCCAGAAGTTTCTTTGTGCTCCTTTGCAGTTCTTGTCACCTGCCACTCCATACCCTCCTTCATCCTCAGGGAGCAATTGCTTTCTGTCACAATAGATTAGTTTTGCATTTTCTAAAATTGTATATAAGTGGAAACATATAGTAGGAACTCTTTTCAGGAATGCAGGAGGGCTGGCTTATTTCAGTGAGCTGATTTTGAAAGTTGTCCATAAAATAGCAGATACCGATACTTTAAAAAAAATTACCTTATATTCATTTTAGATATATCTCATAGTTTATCCATCCAGTTGATGGACATGTGAATTGTTTTCAGGTTTTAGAAATTATAAATAAAGCTGCTAAGTAGTACAATTCTTCATACAGACATAAGCTTTTATATTGAGTAATTACCTAGCAGTGGAATATCTTGAGTTACATGGGTATGATGAGTATGGGTATCTTTTGAAGAAGACATCACTTTTAGTTTTCTGAAGTGGTTTTACCCTTTTAAATTTGCACTTATACATCAATGGATGAGACTTCCTGTTCTTCCACAGTCTTGCTAACACTTCCTGTGGGCAATCTTTATAATTATAGTTATTCTAATATTTGTTCAGTAGTTTCACATTGTGATTTTAATTGGTATTTCATTAAGGACTAATGCTGTTGAGCATCTTTTCATTTATTTGCCTTTTGTTCAGTCTTTGTGTGGCTTTTTACTCACTTAACAGTGCCTTTTTTGTTTTGTTTTGTTTTGTTTTTTAAAATAGTATCTTGCTCTTGTCGCTGGGCTACAATGCAGTGGTGTTACCATAGTTCGCTGCTACTCAAACTCCTGGGCTCAGGGAATAGCTGGGACTATAGGCATATGCCACTGTGCTTGACTAGCTTTTCTATTTTTAGTAGAAATGGAACCTTGCTCTTAGGCTGTTCCCTGACTCCTGAGCTCCAGCAATCCTCCCTCAGTCTCCCAGAGTGCTAGGATTACAGACAATAGCTTCTGTGGCTGGCTTTAATAGTGTCTTTTGAAAAACAAGAGCTACTAATTTTGGAATTCAATTTATTGGTTCTTTTATAATCATGTTTTGGGTGGTGAATCTCAGAAATCTTTGCCTGACCAACGGTCATAAATCTTTTCTACTTTGTTCCCTTATAATATTCTTAAAGTGTTAGGTTTGGCATTTATTTGGTTCTGTGATTCATTTTGTTTGTTAATTTTTGTATAGAGTGATGTATAAATTGAAGTTCCCTTTTTGCATGTGGATAGTGAACTATTATAGCACCATTTTTCTCTACTGAATTATCTTTGAGGTTTTTTTTTTTTTTTTGAGACGGAGCCTCAAGCTATCCCCCTGGGTAGAGTGCCATGGCATCACAGCTCATAGCAACCTCCAACTCCTGGGCTCAAGTGAGTCTCCTGCCTCCGCCTCCCAAGTAGCTGGGACCACAG